>OZ026546.1:8088878-8183878 GCA_964020155.1 Chondrilla cf. caribensis | reverse complement strand
AGGGATTCTGAGGTGTTTTAAGACCACCAAAAAAGCCATAAGTCTTCCCACTGAACTGTGTTGGTGTTTGGTTCACTGGGGGCAAGTCCATGGTTTCAGAAATGATTGAATCCTGGTTGATCAAAGTTAAGTTCAAATAGGTACACATGTACAGGACATGTACAAACCACAGTTCACTGATACCAAGTTGGAGTGCAATGATATGAAAGATCACACACTGCATGATGGTATTAATTTCATTCATTTTGAATCTTAATTATTACCTGAATGTAGGTACACATGCACAGGGTATGCACAAACCACAGTTCACTGATACAGCACACACTAGTGGACTACAGAAAAACAGAAGTGAACATACTTTGTTTTCTTCTACAGGTATTAGCCAAGAGCGAGAGAATGGTTCAAAGTATCTTGTTAGTTTACAAACTCTTGTTTGATGTAAGGACATCAAACTTCTCCATGGTGAGATGTCAGAGATAAAATGAATTTCTTTCATCTTTGAGTTGGGCAAACTTTCCATGTCACTGACATCCGTGTGTTCAAATCTCTACAGTACATAGGTAGAATCACTGTAAAGTTGGATGCATGTACATGTGTTTGTACATACACACTACAATGAACAAAATACATGGTAGCAATAATGTACACATGCAGGTACACACTACACACACACATACATACACTGTATGTACATGTATGAACATAACATGTCGTGCCAGAGCAGGTTTTGGTTTTTGGTGATAGGAACCACGGAACAAGCAATATTGCTCATTGGCTCGGGAGGTAAGCCTGCAGTTAACTACAGTGCTTTCAATATACGCACAATAGTTCAAACATACAGTTAAATACTGTGAAATGTGTGTACATGTACTTATGTGTGTGTGCCTGTGTGTGCATGTGTATATACACATGTATGGGTGTATATGGGGTAGATGGAGAATACACGAAACACTGTCAGTATTAGATGATACAATAAGTAATCATGTGAGAAATGATGAGGGTTAACATCTTGTAGAATATATTATGTATGTATTCACTTCGTCAACTCACTATAATGCTGAAAATAGCATTCAGACTTGAAATAGCAAGGATTCAGTAAGTGTTGGGTTGGCCATCTTTTCCAGACAAGATGTCTGACTCAAATACTGACATCTAAATTCACTTATTATCAACCCAATTTACAGGGGTAAAATGTTAGATCAAATTTACTAAATACCCAAGGAAAATTGGCTGCTCAGAAATATGGCCTATCACAGGCAAAAGTGTATCTTCATCACTTTATGTAGGCTCACCAATCTAGCCTAAAAACACTACTATTGTGTGATTGAAATGTGCACACATATACAGCACATACGTGGCACGATAAACTGTATGTAGTGTACACACACTACATACACAAGCAAGGGATGAGAACATATGTACATAGCTCCACACACATACCACAGGGGTTTGTTCAGGATTGATGCGGGAATTGTCCACCTTCACTGCATCGAGATACTCATGAGAGGAATCAGTGAGAGCCATCGGTAGCGGTTCCAGACATTCTTCACTGGCAACAGAAGCAGCTGTAGGAAGTGGTTCCTCTGGATACTCAAGGTTGGCAATAGAGGCAGCAGTTGATGGTGGAGGACAGGTAGTCAGTGGGGTTTCTTGTACTGGGATGGGCATTGCCTCCTCTTCCTCCACATCCTCCTGGGGGACCTGGAGGTAACCATCAGATAGTTATATATACAGGAGTTTTAGGCATGAATGATCATCTATGTTTCACTCAGCAATATGCATACTATGGTTATTACTCAATGCAACACTCACCCTCTTATGGAACACCTCGTCCTCATCAGACAGTTGGCACTCGAAGGATGACATAAACAATCCACTGGTGACTGGAGGCATGTGCATTGAGTACTGACCACCAACAATGGTGGTAGTACATCCATCCTACATGTAGGACATTGAGAATGAGGAGGATGGATGTGCACACCATGTAATGTATATAGTGGGGTGATGTCACTCACTGGAGACCTGAACTGGTCATCATGAGTCTGTGAAGGGAGGTGGAGAGATGAGAGAAATACGTACATATCTTACAGTATATTTGAAAAGTGTTGCAAATTAATTTTCACAATTGCCCTAAACAGGATGCAGTGTATTTTGGGAGTGCAAGTCAAACATGAAAGGATATTTGGGCTATATATATATATATATATAAGTAGGCTAGCGATGTGTAACTGGTTACACATACAAGTCATACAATTGGTAATACATCAAACAACCACACGGCATTGCAGAAAGAGCACAGGACAGTTGTATGGTTGAGGTTAAGTGTTATGTACAGTCAAAGGAGCTGACCTTGACATCCTCATCAGCTGCCCTGGAGAGGACAGGTTGTGGAAATTGGTGATCAGATGAAGACGGGTTGGATATCTGCACAGGGCTTGGAAGGCGATCACTCTGCAATGAGAGGTAGAGATTACGTTGAATACAAGGTAATTGCATTTACAAATAAAGATATTACAAATGTATACTCCTACAATATCTAGCGAACAGGAAATTGACGAACATTCCACAATAATTGACACAGATCCAAATGACTGCCAGGTAAGTATTATACTGGACTGGAAGCTTAGATGTAATTTATAAGCACACGTACTGTACTTACTGATCTACGTACGTATGTAATGTGAGTTTAACTAGTTTCAGTTACATGTGTGTACTCGCTCACCTCAGAGTCTTGGTGCAAGCTAACAGAGTGGAAATCTCGAGATGACTACACAACAGATAGTGGAAATGACCTTACATTACATCCCTTTAGACATGTGATGACAGTACTTACAGTTGTCTCTTCCTCAGACTCCACCCAATCTCCAACAGGTGCATTCTTCCTCTTTTGGATAGTGAACCCAACAGGACTCTAAGTGGTTGGTAAATGAACTCTAAATTTGTTGGTAAGAACAGAGTTGAGCTATGAACATGTAAACAACAAAATAAACACACCAAGAGTCGTGTCAGAGCAGTTCTTGGCTGGATAACTGGAGACCGAGTATCTGATAGAGGAGTGGTCTCCTGTTCAGAGGTTGGGAGGTCTTCACTCTGTAATGAGAGGTAGTGAATCATGTCAACCACCACCTTGTACAATGTACTGTCAAGATGGAGGGACTGACCTCACTGTCATTGTTAGTTACCTTTGAGAAGACATCTTTAAACTTGTCAATCATCCTGTCCTCCCATCCTTCCTCTCCATACCCACCAACAGGTACAAACTGACAACCATCATCCTCCAGTGTTAGGAGGTACTCGGATGGGATGGTGGGCTGGTTTGATATCAGGAGACCAGTGGTGGAGCCAGTCACTTGTTTGGCTTCAACAACATGGCTGACATCTTGAAGTGTCACATCAGATGAAGTGTACACACAGGTGACAACAAAATGGATGCCATTGCACTTTACAGTGAAGTGTGGGACTCCTCCTGTTTCCATGTCAATGACATATTCCAGTCCCATGGTATTGAAAGTATCACCAACATCAGATCTAAATTTCTTAGCTTAAATACACCACATATGTATGTACATGAACAAAAGCTATGAATACATCGAATGTGGACATGTCTTACATTCAAGAAGTCTTTGTTTAGGAGGCAATCCTGGTTCAGTATCATCATTCTCAACCTGACATGTACAAGTGGATTCAGATATACATGCATACACAATAGTCAACACTGAACATACTTCTCTCTCTCCTACTGCGATTGGATTAGCATATGTCACTACCTCCACAGGAGGAGCAGGGACAGGTTGAAAACCTTCAAAACCAACTTGAGCATAATAGACTGCTCTGGTCTGATCACCACTGGTTGGAGCATTGGGTTGTACATCTTGTTTCTAGAGAGGGATGATTGCACACATGTATGTGTAGAGTACACTTACACTACAACCACATGAAACTACATATGTTAGTGTCGAAAATTTTGTACAATCTACAGTAGACACACAGACATGTCATGCCATGTACACGTACCCTAGCATCGTATAGTCCATGATTTTTTCTCTTCCGACAATACACTCCTACACCAGCAATCAGTACCACTATTACTGTTATAGTAACAGCAATAGTGACCACAGGAACTACGATTACAGCAACTGCTGGAGTAATTGTATTGGGTCCACTGTCTTTTGTAGGTGCTATAGGCAATAAAGACACACTTAGTGATGCATGAAAAGCATAAATGCTCCAAAGATACTGTAACAGGAACACATATGTACTTGTATCCTGGTTGAGGGTTAGATCAAAGGAAAAACTGAGTGTACATAAGCCATGTAGCACAGGTCAGTGATACAACACAGGTCACCAGACAGGTTTCATTGCTAGGATTAATTACGTGAGAACAAGGTAGGAAATTAGTAAACATATTTCTATTGCATATATTTGTATTAAGCTATGCGCATATATGCAGTATAAATTGTCCATCATTCATAATCATTCACCAGGTCAGGACACAACATCATTACATACATGCAATACATGCAATGAACAGTTAGTTCTAATGGTATTCAACAAGTACACATGCACAGCAAAAGACAGATTGGTGTTATCTACACAACTGGTACAAATTGGTAGGGGATATGCAATATTATACATAATTATAGATTCATATGTAAACAAACGAATGAAGCAAATACAATTCCAACATAACACATATGTATTATTATTGCATACGTACTGTATGAGCAAATACCGAGTGGTTCCACCATGTACACTTCTCCTGTAATTACTATTCCATTGTTTAAGACTTCACTACATCGGATAGCCTTGTTCTCCCTATTACTGATTGCACTGACGTTAGCTATCATAAACTTAGGGCCAACAAAGGAGTACAGATCAGAGGTATCAAGTGGGCCATTCCCGTTCATCCAGATGAAATGTGATCTCCTATCATTGTGTAGTCCACTGACTAGACATGTTAGAACAAGTGACCTGCCGTCACAAGGAGAAGCATCAGCAGTGGGTCGAGGGTAGGCTGAAGAGAGAAGAATTGACCATCACACTATCATCAAGACACAGAGTGTGGAGTTAGTACTCACTGGACCTCACTACTTCACTAGTTGCTGGTCCTACATTACCCACTCCATCAACAGCTTGGACTGACACAGTATACACTCCTTGTACACTGGTTAGGATAGTGTAGTTGGTGACCTGGTCTGAGACTCCACTCCCAGTAGTAGTAGTACCATCATCATTGGTGTACATCCAGGATACTCTGTACTGCACTGGATATTTGCAGGGTTGGGGGGTCCATCTAACAGTCATGGAGGACTCCAGAGGGTCCAGGTTTGTGATGTGAGGTGGGGTCAGGTCTGTACAATAAAAGTACACGTAGACACTGCATTTCATACAACTATTGGGGCTAAGTGATACACTAAGTGATCCCATACACCCTATACCACAAGTGATCCCATACGTACACCCTACACAATAGCAGCTTCAGGTGTGCAGAACACACTGGAACAGAACCACGTACATGTCAACAGTACACTAGTACGTACATGTTAACAGGACACCAGTACATGATAAGAACGAAGTGCAAGAATTAAATGAAAATGGACGTAAATACATGTACAGCATACCAATGTAGCAACATATGTATGCATGCCTGAACTATTCAGCACGGCCCAGCAAACAGCCACCTTGTTGGCCTGCTTGTTTCTACAGTAGGAATACAGGCACCTGATTGCATGGGTCTGTCATCAGTGTGTGTGTGTGTGTGTGTGTGTGTGTGTGTGTGTGTGTGTGTGTGTGTGTGTGTGTGTGTATGTGTGTGTGTATGTACAGTATGTGTGTGTGTGTGTGTGTGTGTGTGTGTGTGTGTGTGTGTGTGTGTGTGTGTGTGCGTGCGTGCGTGCGTGCGTGCGTGCATGCAGGTGTATAAATAATTGTACAATTATGGAGGATTACCTCATATGCACAAGAAGTCCCACAAGTGTAAAATTGAATTGCTATTGCCAACAGCATGGTAAGTACATATGGTGATTACGTACATCAGTGTAATGGGAAGGGAAATTTGCTTGACATGTACAATTTTATGGGATGGATCCTAAGTACTTGGGAGTCAAGGTATTCACAATGTAAAGGAAAATTGCACTAAGTACATATGTACATTTGCATTGGTGAATAAGGTTTGATGGCAGTCAGCTAGTGTAGAGCAGACCATCCTGAGGTGGACAAATCCACAATGACAAGCACACACCCTCTGTATTCTCACAAGTACTACCATCCAGTGCACAGCAGACAAATAAATGATACAGAGGAAGCAGGAGGAGGTGCTGAGCAACTGTGTTCCCCATCTTTTCAGCCTGGATGGACTATTTGAAGAGGGGGTAAATATGGACTATGTGGTGTACATATATGTACATGTCTCTTACAAGTACTGTACATTCCCTACTTTGTCAGCAAATATGGTCAGTCCTTATAGCTGACAAAAGGTATAGTCAAAGACTAAACTTAGGGAATGTGATTTTTCCTCAAAAATTAGAAAATTGCCTGGCCCTATTTGGACGGCTGCCGAAAAATTGGGGAATATACAGAATGTATGTGAGGCAGCTGGTTACATGTCCCATGCATGTATGCATGTTAGTCAACTTGGTGCATGTCTCATGCATGTACGTATGCAGGAACGTGAGGCAACTGGTTACATGTCCCATACATGTATGCATGGGACATGTAACCAGTTCATCGATATTTTAACCAGTTCATCGATATTTTAACCAGTTTATCGATATTTTAACCAGTTCATCGATATTTTAACCAGTTTATCGATATTTTAACCAGTTCATCGATATTTTAACCAGTTCATTGATATTATCACATCCATGCACAAACATGGATGTGATAATATCAATTAGTCAAATACAGTACACATCATTGTGTTTACTTGATGCATACATGTGTTTATGAATGTGAGTCCACCTGTATAGGCAAGGCAAACTGAGAGGGAATGTAACTAACCCGGGATGAGGAGGTGATGCTTACACCACAAGCATCAAGTACTGTGTGATGTACGTACATATGTGTAACGACATAGACACACAGGCAGTAGTAGGTACGATGTAACCCAGTGAGGAATCTTGCATGCACCTGTGGAGTACTTGTACTGTGTACAGTGTGTACATTCTGGTGAAGGTCTGGAATATTGTGTCAGTGATGATGTAGACATGCAAGTGTGTGTGGCACTCCCACACACATTTGCAGTGTCCAATACTTGTGTGAGCAACAGACATACTTCTCGGGTAGTGGAATAGGCATGTATGTATGCGTGTACATGTTTGTGCACAATATTATGTGTATGATGAGCACCAACTATATGTACACATACACTGTACACTCACCAACAGGGTCAACAGGGACTGCTCCACTAGTTTCTAATTCACCCACAGGCACAGCTAATACCAGAAAACAAGAATATTTGAATGACTTGTTCCTGAAGTGGTCCACTGTGATGTTGATGGGGAGAGTTGTACGAGTGAGGTCCTCTGATGTATCAGGCTGGAGGTATATACCAGTAGATGGGGTGATCCCTACACCATCCTCCCTCCATATTGGTTGAGTAGTAAAGTACCTTCCAGGGTTGGTAGCCACCTCAGGATGGTGACACACTAGAGTCACTACATCTCCATAACATGGAGTAGGAGTGGATGTGGAGATGGTGGGGTCAGCATGAACTGTATATTGTAGAACAGAAAACGGAAAATAAACAACTGATCCCTGTACATGAAATCACTACATTTCACAAACACACAACACTGATTGTCGCAATAACACTACTACTACCATAGGCTCCACTATGTTGGTCCACAAATATTCATCATTCGATTATGTACATACATCTGTATGCTTGGTACTGCACTGAACTGTTACACATAGTATGTATGCACAAGTACCTTATTAGGCATTATGGTACACATGTATGCTGCATGCATTATAATATTATCTACTTTATGTATATACAATACATTACTACAGTAGCACATAAAATGGTGGTACATCAGGTGGTGTAAGGTATGTAGTATAGTGTTTACTATGCATATACTGAACATTTACTTGCACTGAAACATGCGAATAACACCAGAAGACTTGACATCATGCAAGCAGTCATCTTATGTCCGAGAACAGCTCTTAGCTGAGGATGTGTTGTCTGTGGAAAGGAGAGAGGAACGAGAGTGAGCGGTGAAACTGTTGCTTTGGTCATTGTGTGTCACACTCTACTGTGATCTGATATTCCTCAGTGAGATGTACATACAGTATGCCAAGTATGTGAAGGCATACATGGACTGTACAGTGTTCACCCATATACGTATATGTACAGTACATAGGTATATGTACAGTTGGATTAATAGCATATAGAGAATATATTACGCACACACGTAGACACACATTACTTTCTCAAAATGCATATAAACATAATAAATCTGTCCAGTACAAAACAGTCCCACAACTTTGTGAATCACTGGAGCTATGCCTACCAACCTGGGTGGAGATCAGGTGGACCTACACTTGAGCTGGGGATGTGAGGTCCACTGTTGGTGGCAACCAGTGGTCACCCCCAGTCATCTGTACTCACAGGTCCATTGAAACAGGTGCACACCAAGAAGTGGCAACCATCACCAAGGGTCCATCATAGTGTCGGTTGCTGGTTGGCTTATAACACATACATACATTACTTCACATGTGCTACAGCACATACATGCTGTATACACCAACACAACATAATAATGTACAAAAATAATGTTGGAATATGTGTATAATTACGTATGTATATGCATGCAAAAAATGAACACTGTACATGCACACATGTACAAGTGTATATGTATGCGTATATGTGCATGTACTGTAGTAGTGTTACACAACCTTGGTAGCATGGAAACAGCTACTGTTACAATACTCAAATCCACTAGGTATGGGTGACTGTGTAGGCATTCAGCTCCATGACTATATGTGGACTCAACACAGGCACCATGTATGTACATACGTATGTACGAGTCATACAAGAGTGTATGGTGTGTACCTGTGTATGCATATATGTACATGCAACCAAACATGGGAATACAGTGAGATGACTACAACATTGCGGTTACTAGAACAATAATGAGTTGAACAAGCTTTCATAAGCATATCCTCCCACATACATGTGTTCACTGAGCTTTGTTGCCCATATAAGGTGACCCACAAAGGTGAAAATTGATGACATTAACATACAGAAAATAACAGGTGCACAGTACATACATTGTGTTCAGAAAGTAGGCAGGGACAAGCTCACTGGGCAGGGGTGCTCACAAAGGAAATGGGTGAGTGCTCTGTGAATCAGTTGAGAAATGCACACACAAGTAACAGAAAGACTGACTACAGCAGTGAGGATACAAAGGAAAGGATTCGTGTTAATGCCAGGAGCTAGCAAAGGTTGAACTGTATACAAGTAGTGTAGCCCTGTCTGCATTTCAATGCCATCAAACAGTGGATTAAGAAATATTGCAATGAACATCTGAAACTGATCCACTGTGATGGATTTCCTCATCCCACTACGCACCAGTGCGAACAATTGGTGGTTTTCCTGTAATACCTACCAGGCATCACTTGTCAATGACCTACAATTGATCCAGGTGACCAGTGACACCAAATCAAGGTCAGCCGCTATGTTTGGTAGCACAACTGCCCATAACCATATGTACGCACAGAGGTCTGCTTATTGTCCAGAACAGCTCTGTTGTGCTGACTTTGCATTATCTGGTTTGGCTATCTACAGCCTGTAGGACTCTATCAGCATTAGTTGAAAAGTGAGCTGTTTATGTGATGACACAGCTACTGATGTAACAGCAAAGTCCACACTTACGGTGCAATAACACGACATCATTATCTAAGCAAAACACCATGTGTACTGCATGTATGAACAGGTCCAACTTGCTCAGTAAGCACTTTGAAGGGCACACCAAATCTGTACTTCTTATCAGAGATACTTGCTATCAGTACTGGTTGACATAGTGTATGTGAGCCAGGGACTGAGTGGAGTGTATGCATTAACCAGGACAATACATAGTGCAGAAAAACCAAATGCTTAGATACTTAATGACTCAGTTACATTGTGTAGGTTTCATGGACAGTGCGTACCACTTACATAATAACAGAACAAAAGTACCTGGGGAATATTTGCAACCATAGCTGAGGCCCATCCCATCCAGGACCAACCCAAGTTCACTTGGTAATTCTAGGAAGCGCTAACTCCCATGTGAGGATGCTGTTCCAAGAAACCATCCATACATTCTGTTTACATTCATATGCGTATCTCCCACACACATAATATATTTATTCAGTGTGTGTGTGTGCATAGCATACATATTTATACATAAGTATATACACAGGACACACACACACACACACACACACACACACACACACACACACACACACACACATAACTGACATATCAGGGAATGCTGTCTCATGACAGGAGTGTACACACATGTACACATGTATATACATGACTTGGTAACAGGGCAGGACATTCAAAATCCAATGTATACTTGTATCCTGGTTGAGGGGTGGATCAAAGGAAAAACTGTGTGTACATAAGCCATGTAGCACAGGTCAGTGATACGGTACAGGTCACCAGACAGGTTTCATTGTTAGGATTAATTGTGTGAGAACAAGGCAGGAAATTAGTAAACACATTTCTATTGCATATAATATGTTGTATTGGACTATGCGCATATTTGCTGTATAAATAGTCTATCATGCAGCACACCTAGGCAAGATATAACTATTACTTACAGTACACGATAACACAAACAGGCTTGTCAAATATACGTACATATGTATGTACATACAACACACTACATACAGTGTACATGCTGCTCTATTGAGAATGTCATGAAAGGGAACTGTTAGAATAAAGAAACTGAAATGTACGTATATGTGACTAGAACTGTTACTATAAGACATTCAATTTCATTCATAATGTTGAAACAGAAACATTCCTATGTTTACCATACAATGTCACACAAACATGTTTATTCATGCTGTAACTGCACAGAGTTGTAACTTGGACTAGCAGTATTGTAAGTAACAGCCATATACCATAAACCAACAGCCATATACCATATATCAACAGCCATATACCATATATCAACAGCCATATACCATAAACCAACAGCCATATACCATAAACCAACAGCCATATACCATATATCAACAGCCATATACCATAAACCAACAGCCATATACCATAAATCAACAGCCATATACCATAAACCAACAGCCATATACCATATATCAACAGCCATATACCATAAACCAACAGCCATATATCAACAGCCATATACCATAAACCAACAGTCATATACCATAAACCAACAGCCATATACCATAAACCAACAGCCATATACCATAAATCAACAGCCATATACCATAAACCAACAGCCATATACCATATACCAACAGCCATATTTAGAATTAAAACAGTTATAGATTAATAGCTATAATTTCTGTCTGTAGTCTGTAACCCGGGTGACCTCCCATATGGGAGATTAAACGCTCCTTGAGTGATTGATTGATCGATTGAACTGTACAGAGTGTATATACAGTGGAATCTCTCTATTACAAACCTCTGAATTGCAGAAACCTCTATAATAAGGACAACATTCTGTGTCCCAGTGTAGTACTGTAGTGTATTAAGTGACCTCTGAATTGAGGACACCTCTGTAATAAGGACTAAAATCAAGGTCCCAAAGTGTCCTTAATAGAGAGGTTCCACTGTATGTGTATTACATTATAATATTATTCTAACAGTGGAATATAACAATAGTCATAGTAGGTTATGCTTATTCATAAAATTATGATATAAATTCATTGTTGTGGTTATGCGTAATATATCGGACGAGCGTAACATACTGAAAGTCGAAATAATAAAGGAAAATGCTCGTCTGCATGCATTTTTGTCAGACCAGTCTTTGCATGAATAATCCAAGTTTTCTACCTACCTAAATGTAAAATGGCAGCTTATATATATGTAGACATGGGCCAGCCAAGACTACAGGTGTCCTACACTCCTACTTATGCACTTACCACAATATGTGTTGAGTACTTGGGCAACTGTGCAAAAAGTGCATGGTTACAGATTGCGAGTACATATGTACACATTTTCAGTACATAGGTATATATACGTACATACACTTATAACTAATCAATTATAATTAACAACATACGTATATTATGCAGGTTGAAAACAGCCGAAAAGTAATGTAGATAAGGATCAGATAGAAATTACACACACACATACATACACACACACAAACAAACACACACACACTCACACATGTACGCACGCACGCACGCACACACACACATACACACACACACACACACACACACACACACACACACACACACACACACACACACACACACAGCAATCTAAATACAATTAATCTAATAAATTCAACGTAATTATCCATTGTTCAATCATCAATTGTATTTAGATTATTAACATAGTAATCTAAATACAATTAATCTAATAAATTCAACGTAATTTTTCAATTTGGAACTGTCAATGCTGGTGGTGTTCATTGACTTTGTGAAAACTTACGACAAGGTGGACCGAGAGAAGCTGTGGGGGTTATTGGAAAAGTTGGGTATAAATGGTAAGTTCTTGAGGTTTTTGAAGGCTCTCTATGAAGACAGTTCATGTAGGGTAAAGGTACATGACAAGTTGAGTGACAAGTTTGGTATTAAAAGTGGATTGAGAGAGGGCTGTGTTCTCTCACCTTTGCTATTTTCGTTGTACATTAATGGTGTGATGGCAAGGTTGCATGCAGGGAACTGTGGTGTACAGTATGATGGTGATAAGCTTCCAGGCCTGCTTTTTGCTGATGACACGTCTTTGGTTGCCCGGGACAAAGATGATTTGAATTAAGAAGAGTTTGGATATTTTGGTTAATTGGTGTAAAGAAAGGGGGGGGGGGGGGTGTAACGATTGATGTGGGAAAGTCAGGTATAATGCATCCAAGGAAGATGGTGGAGAGGTGTGAGGTGGAGTACAAGGTGGATGGAGAGGTGATTCCAATGGTGTCCAGCTATAAGTATCTGGGTTGTGTTGTAGATCAACACCTGGAGTTTAAAGAGATGGTGGAGGAGAAAGCAGTTGGAGGGAGGATGACACTAGGCGCTTGGCTGAGTAGATGGGGGGAAGAAGTTGGCAATATTGAGATTGGAACATTCAATTTTTGTCTGAACCTTCTGCCAAGTCCCCTGAATGGTGTACTGAAATGTAGGCTGTTTCGTAAAACTCGGTTAACCACACTGTTCCCCAGTGATCACAGATATACATTATTGGATGCAAAAGTATACACGAAACGCTATTTATGATTAAATAGAGCGGGAGCTAGCTTCTACTCACACAGGATCACTCCCAAGGTGATTGTTACAACCTCGATTTCTGCCTTAACAGACAACGCGAACGCCACAAGGAAACTACACAAAAGTTACATTAGTTCAAACTCACCTTAAAAGTGCGTAGTTCGACTCACAAAAAGGCAGCAGATATTTATACACTTCAGCGAAATACGTTAGATACCTTTAACCATTTCGAGCGGCTATCAAAAGAGAACTACTGTAACAGCTAGCGCGCGCGATACAAATTAACATAATGTGCTTCGCCCCCCACCCCCCCACCCCCGGGCTGGCTTGGTAGACCTGTGTGTCCCATGGCCACTAATATCATGCAGATATGAGGTCTTGGATTGGCCAATAGTTTGATCCACTATATTTGGACGTATTGCAATGAGACACTTCATAGGCTCGTATATGTGTACACAGAATACTGCTATATAACTGCTATATGTGATGCAACAGGTACACAGTACAGTTATGTCGTATATTGTATTGCTGCTATGTCATAGAGACTCCAATATGATAATTGATTATTAAATTTAATATACACATAATAAACAATACTGCTGTATTCAGTAATACATGTTACTGAATGTGTGTATTACAATACACAACCTAACACTACTGAGTGGTACATCACACTAAGAGTTTAGTTTAGTGCTGTTCCAGCTAAAGAAATACTGCATACAATGATGCTGCAACTATTATTATCATATACTATGTCACACAAGAATAGCTGTGATGGATCCAAAGCTGTTTCAAGAACACCAAGAAAGCCATAACTCTTCCCACTGAACTTTGCTGGTGTTCGCTCACTGGCCAGATGTCTGTTCTTGGTACAATGATTGAAACCTGGTTGATGGGTGGATCAAAGGGAAGCGTGAACAGGTACACATGTACAAGACATGCATGCACAAACCACAGTGGATTGGACATTCAGTGAGTGTTGAGATGGCCAAAGATGTCTGACCCACTAAGCACAGTCTGATGATTGGTTTCATTTATTTCCAACCGAATTGGCAGGGAGATATATTGAAAATGGTTGATCAAATATTATAAAAGTCCAAACAAACTGACTGCTCAGAAATATGGCCTATTGTATGAAAGTGTATTTCATCACTTTATGTAGGCTCACCAATCTAGCCTTAAAGCACTGCATGATCGAAATGTGCACACATACATACATGACATGATATACTGTACGTACTGTACACACACTGCATACACAAGTATGGGATATGAGTGTACGTACATAGCTCCATCCAACCAGAGTGGTTTCTTGTACTGGGATGGCCATAACCTCCTCTTCCTCCACCTCCTCCTAGGGAACCTAAGTGTACATGCAAAGCACATATTAGTGTTGAGACAATTAACTCTTTAATTGATTTTGGTGTTGAATCTGATTATAATTATGATTATCTGACTACAGGTAAAATGGAAGTTAACATACTTTGTTTTCTTCTTCAGGTACTAGCTTAGAGTGAGCTCATGTTTCAAAGCAACTTCTTGGTTTACAAAAACTGGAGATGAGAGCCATTGGTAGTGGTTCCAGATATTCTTCACTGGCTACAGAGGCAGCTGTATGGAGTGGTTCCTCTGGATACTCAAGGTTGGCAATAGAGGCATCAGTTGATGGTGGAGGACAGGTAGTCAGTGTGGTTTCTTGTACTGGGACGGGCATTGCCTCCTCTCCCATCACCTCCTCCTGGGGAACCTGAAGGTAACCAGCGGATAGTTATTATATGAGTTCTGTGCATGAATATGCATACTATGTATGGTTATTACTCAATGCAACACTCACCCTCTTATGGAACACCTCTTCCTCCTCATTAAATAGTTTGTACTCGAAGGATGTCACAAGGAATCCACTGATTGAAGCCATGGGAACTGAGTTCTGAACACTGTCAATGGTATCTCCCTGCCATGAGGATGTAAAGAATGAGAAAGATGGGTGTGTACACCATGTGATGTAGTCTGGAGTGATTTAACTCACTGGAGACCTGAATGGGTCATCATGAGTCTGTGAAGGGAGGTGGAGAGATGAGAGAAATACATACGTATCTTAAATGAAAAGTAGCATAAAAGTAAATCTTACCATTGTCTTGAACATATAGCAGGGTACAGGGATTATTGAGAGTCCTAGCCCAGCTTGTGGGCTTGCATAGTTAGTAGCAATGTACTGCTAGGGTTGCATGTACATTGATTAAAATTAATTGTTTAATAGTTGTGACAGTCCATGCGAAAAGGGTCATATTCGTGAATCTGACAGAAATCGTGTTTTTGATATCAGACGATAGCTAGGACATAGCTATGTCGAATAATACAAGCGGTGGCTTCATATCTGTCTCCGTTCTTAAGTTACGGCACTTGAAAATATATGACCTCAAGAGTACACAGTGGAGAAAACAAGCAACTTCCATTTTCTTGCATGATTCTGTATAATAGCTAACATGACACATACAGTATGTCAAAGAGAACTACATTCATAGCTCAGTATTTCCATAAAATGGCATATTTCCGGTAGTAGGTATTTTGAAAATACCATTCTTTTTTGCACAAAAAGATCCAATTGATGACGCTTACACCACAAAAGGTTAGATAAATGTATTTTGAACAATTTTAACCTATAATCATGAATTCAACAAAAGTATACAAAAATTCTTTATCACCCCCGTACTCAAATGTTTACTTAGCATGAATGTGACCCCTTTCACATGTACGGTCACAGTTAATGAAATATCATACAATCAGCACAGCACACAACAATTCTTGTATCCTGGTTGAGGGATAGATCAAATGAATATTTATCATTATTTACCAATCTCATTTGTTTGCTTGTTCACTCACTCCTTCAGTTCACATATGCAATCCTTGTCAAACTCACCGAACATACTTGAATTAGCAGCACATGTATGAATGGAATATCCAATACATGTGTACGTTAAGGTCAAAGCATATCTTAAAAGCATTGGTATCCTGGTTGAGGGGTGGATCAAAGGGAACACTGTGCGTACATAAGCCATGTAGCACAGGTCAGTGATACAGCACAGGTCACCAGACAGGCTTCATTGTTAGGATTAATTGCATAAGAACAAGGCAGGAAATTAGTAAACACATTTCTATTGCATATAACATTGTCTTCCATTGCCATGGCAACTGAATGATTATCACAGGGGGAGGGGGGAGGGAGGGTATTTATGATAACCTAAAGAATACCACACAGAATGTGGTTGATGAATAAATTTGAATCAATTCAATTTACGGTTAAATGAATATCATTATACATTAGCAAATTAGGTATATCAATTCCTGTGTTCTTTTGACAGGAGTCTTGTATAGATTTCAGTGGATTAGGAGTACCATCCAACTACATACGTCTTAACTACATGTGCTGTACTGTTAGTACTGATCATGTGACTCACCTCAGGGCTTCAGAAAGTGCTGGTAGAACAGTCATTATGACGCAGCTATACAATTGGACAGATAGTGAGAATGACTGCACATTGCATCCATTCAGACATGTATTCGTATGTGTATACTAAAGGTGTCTCTCCCCAATTACATTTGAAGTTGGCATGAAGTGCGATCAAAGTACGTTTGAAGTGTAACATGCACATGCACATGTAAATCCACATAAAGTAGCATACATTACAGAAGCTGTAAACACAATTACCACAATATCATGAACATTCCTACCTCGATCAATGTCTTTGGTTTTGAGATCAAAGTGTTCTTGAATCTCAAAGATGATGTCAGATCGACCAATGTCAACAAGAACCCTCAAGACGACAAACCAGGAGCGATCCTCATCTCCAGTACCTTCCCTGTCATACAACCACAGTTGGAACATCTCACAGGTCTGCTTCAATGAGACCTTCTTCTGAACTTCACTCTCAATAGCAATGAGGATGGCTTTGATGATCCCCAGGAATCAGCCTATAGCACACCACATGCGAGCCATATGAGGGATGACAAGGACTTTGATCTCCTTGATGTTTGGTACCTTCTTCAATGCTTCTTCTGTACAATGTACAAAGAGAGCATCCCATGCATGTTATTCAGGTTAAGAGAGCAGTCATTTTATAAAATTATGTTTGATTGCCAACTTAATTAGTAGAGAGAAGTCGTAGACGTAAAAGAAGAAGAAGTGTTAACAGAATTCTTTGCAACACTTCAATTTAAAGGACATAATAGTAACACAGTGACTGTGTTCTCATGTGCCATAATTGTAATAAAGTTGGAAACTATGTGTGTACATACAAACCTTCCTTGTGTTTCACCGTCAACTTATCCAGTACAGAAAAGGCCAAATTTCCCCTTCCAGCATCCTTCAGAGCTTTCAACACAGTCTCCCATGTACGCTCCTTGTCTCCTGTACCTTCTTCATGGTCCAGGCATTTGGAGAACATGGCTTCAGAGCATTGGGTGGGAATACTACCAAACTTACTACCAATCTCCTTCATATCATTGGGAGACATTCCAAGTGAATCACCCACACTCTGCCACTCCTCACCCAAATGGTGGACAATGGTTTTTCAATTCTTGCGATGTGGGTTTACCAAAAATTACTGAATATCTGGAAACGAACAAAACCATGGTCAGTTATCCACACACACACTTCCCTCTGATCTCCTTACTAAACATGCTGCATACATCTACTTACTAGTTAGTACTAAATAGTAGTTTTGCAAAAGGTCACATACTATGATATGCATACAAACATACAAATGAATTACATAATAAAGTAGCTTCCAAATTTGTAAACTACCCACTTACCAAAGCCACTAGTGGAGAACCATAGTGGCTTTGAAATTTCTCCATCATTGTATTGATAAAATTATCATGATATTAATATCGTGATAATCGTGTATCCATCGTAGAACAAGCTGTACAGCACTACTTTGCACCATTGCTTCACACTTTCATACTATTGTGTCACACCAACCGTGATATATCGTCAATACCATATAATACGATGGAAATTAGTCAGTAATTAAGTTAATAACCTGAGGAATGATTTGAGGGTACAGATATCTTCAATGTGACCGGATTCACTCAGTGCTATGGCAGGGACAGCAGCGTCCTCCCAATCACAGCAACATAGTCACAGGTCACTCCACAAGTAGGAAACAGGTCAGGTATCACATCTCCCAGGAAACGCTGATAAGCTAATTGGATTATAGATAACACTGGCCAACACACCTGACCTTTGACCTCCAGGAACAAATGACAGATGGGAACCTAGAGCTACACCAGACACAGGATCACCAGGCTAACCACACAACAGTAGGATGAGGGTGTTGATGAAGAGGGGTGTAAAGGGAATGGGAAACAACCTGTATAATCACCAGACCTCATTCTCCCTGTACAGAGGAGATATGGACAGACATGTTATATGCTTAGCCACTGACAATGGGTGTGGCATGCACTGCCCAACACTACGTAGGTGGATTAGAGGATGGGCGGATTGAGGTAATAGTGAACGAATTTCTTTAGACACTGTCTGTGGCAGTCCAAATGCAGGGCAGAGTATGGGGTAGCCTGTTAGACAAGGCCCTGTTCCAAATGTCGACTATCAACGCATACAGTGCTGGGCTAACTGCAACTGGGCTGGCACACCTGGCCCTGCACATCGAACTGAACTACAATTGCAACTGTTCATGATTGAGCTGATTTGAATGTATCTCATGATCAAACACTAGAGCCACAAAGAAGTACATAAGAGTGATATCTGTACATGGCCATTTAGGGTGCTCATGTCCGCTCAAATGTATGAAAGCATGATAGATAACAACCTAGACTTCAAATCCCCAGAGCTAGCTATAGCTTGAGACTTCTATAAATTTACACTTGTAAACCTCATACATATCTAATTAAATATGAATGATCTGAGAATGATGAATAATATTAAGCATGATCAACATAATAACAGCAGCTGAGGAGTTGACAGACATGCAAACATTAAATACCTTACAATACTAGACATAAACCAAAACATGAGTGAGTGTCCTTACATTTAATGAATTCCAATAAAATTAACATACTACTTTTTATAATAGCAGTGAACAGTTTAACAATAGTCTTTACAGTTGGCACAGTATCTCCAATAGCTTGTGATCAACTCTTCTAGGTATCAGACCTCAAGTAATCTTTCTGAAGATGAAAAAACACAAGGTCATGGTTATAGTGGTCAGTGACATAATTGGCAAATCAACAATATATCACCACAAGAATGTTTGAGGGTGCAAATCATAACCACACAGTGTGAAGTGTATTTGTAAAAAGCATAACATAGGGTTAATTTATGGTAATTACGGAACAGACCAGTCACTATGTTATAAATATGTCCAAGTAGAACCAGTGACGATTATACGGATCCACACCATTAAACTTGTCTGTTTCCCAGCCTGCTTGGTGTATACTACAAGAGAGAGAGATGAACACCTTTAGCAAATCATCTTAAATCATAAGGCATAACATAACAATAGGTTGCTGTATATCACCATATACATAAAGACTTCGGACACAAGCAATCATTATTATATTAAACTCCATAAAAACATGTTGAGGGTACTGGGGGCATGATGGGAAGTATCACTGTGTATACTACTTATATAAAATTACATTATGTAGTAGTAGAAGTATAGGTTATACAATGGGAACGGAAGGTTTAGCGATTTAAACACCTGAGGGCGGAGCCCGAAGGGGTTGATCGCTAAACTTCCGTTCCCATTGTATAACTATCTTGTACCATGATGCAAGACATCCAAAGGCGCAGCCTGAGGATGTAGGTTACTTGTTTCGACCGCCTGTCTTCATTTAACTTGTTCTTTCTCTCAAGTTATATGGATAAATCGATTCTTAACCGTCCAAATGTAGTTCTAAGACTATTAGCTATACGAATAGCCGAATTGTTTCGAGAGCCAAGCTGCTTGGTACAATATACAAATCTTGAAGTAAGCTAGCGCTGTCAGTCTCTATCTACTATATACCTGACCCAAATGTCTCTATTCTGTAGATACCTAACTCGACCGTCTTTAGTAGGAGAGCGATCCAATCGTCCCTTTCCAGTGAAATTCCAGCCCTCCCACTCGATCTATTAATGTGAAATTCGTTTCATTGATGGCTTGAGGGAAGGGTTTAATTCTATAACGATACGTTCGAATTTGATCGTCCCTTTCCAGTGAAATTCTAGCGTCCCGTTCGATTTATCAATGTGAAATTCGTTTCGTTGATGGCTTGAGGGAAGGGTTTAATTCGATATCGATACGTTCAAATTCCATCGTCCCTTTCCAGTGAAATTTTAGCCGTCCCGTTCGATCTATCAACGCGAAATTTCGTTTCGGCTCATAAGTGATAAAATGATACTAACAAGGTGTATAACAGAGTCAGTTATACACCTTGGGAAAAAAGTTATACACCCCATGAATAAGGTAGTTTAGCGATTAAGACACCTGACCACATCAAAGGAAACACCCACGTATCACGGTACAAGTAGCATAATACTTGCAACTTGGGTAAGTAATACAACACAGCTATAGGACACCTTTTGAAATGCTAAGCACATTCATGATGGCAATAAACACTACTGCCCACATGCACATGATCACATAATACATAATATCAATGACCACGCATCAACATATATACATCAACTCACATGCCAATATGTGCACAGAATCGTTGTTTTAGTGAGTACATCATAAAAGTCTGCCATATAGTATAACTTCGAATTCATTACGTGTATATATACGTCGGCCATGATGATTACTGTGGATTGTTGTCATGTAGGATCGAATACCTCCTTCTGAGCTTCCTAGTACCTTAAATTTTGATGACTTACCAATCTACCTAAAGAGAGAGAATATAAAACAGCAGCTGCTATTGTAAGTGCTACTTGTAATGATGAAAACATTACTACTTACACTGAGGCTGGCTCAACTAACGGTTGCATGCGTACCAAATACGCGAAAATTATACCCCACCCGCAAATTTTACATACACGTAACTACTAAAGTATCTAGAGACATATTCTGACTGTGATTGTCTTCGTGAATCGTCCCGGCAACTAACCTGTACAGTATAGAGCTAATTCCTTACATAGCTGTGCATGAAGGATAGGAATTTGCTAGCTAAATCATCCATAATCGAAGACCGATCCTTGATTCGCCATTTTATTTTTCCTGGGGCGGACTATTCCGCCCCAGCAAAATAAAATGGCGAATCAAGGATCGGCTACACCAGACCACGGATGATTATCCACGGCCATGGCCAGACCATAGATATGTCTTTCGTACCGTGCGTACACCACGCGAACCATGGAAATTTGTAACCAAGCTTAACACTTTCACCGGTGTAGGCCACTATAGTGGCCCAAATATAGGTCAATAGATTTTGGTGTAGGCCACTATAGTGGCCCATACATATATGCCTACTTCCAGGCCATGCCAGTGGATTGATGATTGTGCAATCCCTAAGCAATTAGCACAGCCCGGAAGTATGACCTTTGTCCTTTTATTGGAAGTGTTTGCGTGGGCGTGGGATGTCGGTTGCTAAGGACCGAGTAGGTGTGAAGTTCACACCAACGATACCTGTGAAGCAATTATGGCTACAAGACGGTTGATAAATGTGGACAATGTTCTCGATGAAATTCTCGGCGCTGAAAATGCTTTATTTGATAGCGAAGACGAAGAAATACAAGAGTGAACCAATAGACATTGTCATTCAGGAAAACGGACGAAGTTGAAGACGAAGGTAGTTGTGATGAGTCCGAAATCGATGGCGGTAACGAAACTGAAGACGGCAGAGAAGGAGATGTCAGCGGTGGTTTGGATAACTCTTCGTCGGTTCAAAGGATTGTTTATCAAGACGATACAGACGACATTATCGAGGAAAATGAACCCGTGATGATGGCACCGGACGACATTATCGAGGAAAACGAACCCACGATCGAAGAGACAAATGTCCAGTCAGCTTATAGATACCACTGAACCTTCTCAAACACCAGTAGATTCTAACGTATATGTTTTGCCTCATTTTGTTGAGTTATTCTATAATGATCCAATTATAAATACAAAAATATCGATTATTCCGCGATGGTGCCTCTTCTTCCGTTGTCACCGTTGTCAAACGTTACTACACTTGCCTTTAAAAGATGTCATATGACGCAGAATTTCATAGGCTTTCTGATGATATACGGTTGCTAGGTACTTTTTCAAATAATGGCGGTGATACAGGCAAAAATCTGAACACACGTAAAATAAAATTCGTGATGCGAAAATTCGTCACCGGAAGGGGTTGCGTGATTGCTAAAACGCGCACCGGTGAAAGTGTTAAATGGCGGCACACATGCCGTTCTTAATATGATCTGTCCTCTTTTGCATGACTCTGTCTGTTCAGTATAATCAGAAGCTATATTATTCATCATGATGGACAGCAAACACTGGTATATGCATTAACCAGCAAACCAGCTCCCTTTGATGAAGTACAGCAACCCACATATTCTACATGCCATAGATCAAGATCGCACATCAATATTGCCATGTTTTAAACATTACAAATGTAACCTACAGTACACTACAAAATACTGTGATTATGATCGTTAGTGAAGTTGATATGAAAGTGGGGAACAAATTAGGTCGTGCCTGACTTGTTATAGCAATGCTACAAGTTCTAAGCGGAGTATGTAAATCTGTGAAAAAATCAAGAACATGCTTGATGCAGGATACATGTATGCATATATAAATTGTATTTTATGTAAGACAAACCTTACGACAAATTGTGGAAGCACAATTTGCTGATTTCATTTTGCTGAAGCCACTTTCTGGGCCAGCAAGGCTCATTGTCTTGTTATCATTGTCTTCATCTGTGGTCTTCATAGCACATTCACTTTCCTCATATTTATTGGTTTCAAATCTCTCTTCACACACCTGTAGGTACATTCCATCAGATATAACCAATGGGGTAATGAACAAAAACATACATAAATACATTCATGAGAACAAACAGTTATGTACATTGTGTATAATAAAAATACATTCATACAATGCAAGCATACACATCAGTAGAGCCTATTTCACACAAATCCCTAGGATCCCCTACTCATTCAATGCTATTTTCATCACATCTGAATACTATATTGACCATACAAATGAATAATGACGTTGACCGGATGTTTTGCAAAGAGCTAATTCTGTATTAGAGAGTTAGTGTGAAGTGTGTCACATGAGTGCTGTATGTACCTTGAACTGCACCTATATTGTGTTCACACATTCTTACACACAATCCACAATCTACACAAGCGTCTATAGTGTGGCTTGTGTGGCTTGTGTGTAAGAGAACAAAGTTACAATACACAAAATACTGACATCAGTATACTCTTCTCCATTGGTTGCAGTTTCCTCTATGCTGAATTGTATATCATCTTCCTGTTCAACCTCATCCACTTCGCCATGTGTTCTCCAATCATAGCTCTCAGGTTCAAAAGATTTGTTCTGTTCTGGTGATTTGTGTGTGCTTCTGGGTGATAATCCAGTCACCAACTCATCCTGTACAAATCATGTCATTTGTATGCATCACACATAAGTGTCAGCAATATCACAAATAATAACCCCATTCTATACATCTGTTAAAATGGAAAAACAGAATTTATTCCAGAACAGGAACAAAATTAAACATAATGTATGTATGTACATATATGGTACACATAATATAATATTATGCATACATGACATAGACTTGGTATCAAAACAGTCAATGAAGTAATCATCTCAACATACCCTAAAAGAAGCACCATCGTCAGGACGCTACATACAAGAAAAGATAAAATTTAATATGTATGTACGTGTGTGTGTGTGTGTGTGTGTGTGTGTGTGTGTGTGTGTGTGTGTGTGTGTGTGTGTTTATGTGTGTGTGTAGTGCATAAAAATGTGCATGTACATGACAATGCATGTGTTTACGGATGTGTCCATAATTTGTGTGTACATACATATGTTTATGAACAAAATAATGAATATAAGATAAAACATCATGTTCGTACCCTTGTTTCTTGCTCAGAGAACCCTGTTTCTTCATGACGATCAACATCCACCTCCACACACTTTTGACCTTTTCCTCCTGCCCCTTCCTGTGGGGTCATCAATATCTCAGAGACTTCCTCAAATTTTTGTGAAGAATGACGTTGTTGCCTACGTGCACCCTTCACAGGTATTTCAGGAGGTGTATTCATCAGCTTCAACACCTGGGACGAGTGGAAAGAGTGACAAGTATGCATGTGTCAGAGTAGCAAGAACAATGAAAATATGGAGTGGTGGGTGGGGAGTTATGTGCATGCCCTTTAATGCAGGTCACCAGGGGAGAGGGAGGGCTGAAGGCACCATTCCTGTGTTCTTAAAGAGGAAGAATGGCACACAGTGATTACAAGATGGTAGTTATAAGTATTGCACCTAGAATCAGTCCATAGTATCTCAATTTCAGCATGATATGTGGAATCTGGTTCCAGTACAGATTTGGACTCCTGTACTCCTTGGTTATATACCAACTTGTATTGTCATAATGTATGCAGTTAACATTACATCTGATGTGCAGTGTCAGTCTTGAATGAAGAAAGTGGCAGGAGTACATAGCTATGTGTACATATATAGCTTTTTGGGACTGGAAATCTAGTGCCTCCTCCCTCACTCTCCCCCTCATGGGCTATGAAATGAGTGAAAAAACAACACAAAATGCCTCTAACTTCTTTCTCTCCCTCCTTTACAACCTCTGTGTAAACAAGATCTGTACTACAGGTGGGTGGTGCAGGTATGGGCAGTCTGCCCTCCAAATCCAAACGGGCATACACTACTCTCTCCTCCAACTTGTCAATGCACTTTACATGTAGAAATTATTGTGTAAGAGAAATACAGTCTGTGAAGCCACATCAGTTGTACACACACACACACACACACACACACACACACACACACACACACACACACACACACAGCATGCACACACAGTCAGTACAGCTGGTTTAGGAGGTCTGGCCAAAAGATGAACATTTACTGCTGCTTTGGCATCCCCTTGATCAAATTTCAGCATTCACTAATGGTCTCATTAGAGGTACTTGCTTACGTGTCTACACAATATGCAGATGGTAGCTGAGCCTATCTACACTCACTGCTGTTTTTTACTGTAGTAGGTCTACACACACTAGATAGGGTTTCAGCAGGAAATTAAAACATGGCATGACTAGAAGCACACAGGGTAGCCATGATTGTAGCATGATTGTCACCTGACTGTCATATGACACACTATCATTCCATTGTAAATACTGAAAGATGGATAGCAAGAGCAGCACTGGTTGGCCAGACCATTAGAAGGGAGTTCACTATTGAGCTGTGCACATACATGCACAGCACACATGTACTACAGTTGGTTCATCCCAGGGTATTGACTACATGTGTTCATGTGCACCTATGTACACCAGTTACCTGTGTAGCTGACTCAAAACAAAAGATATGTTAATATACATACATGCAAACAGTCAAACAAATTCTAAGCATGTAGGGTATCATAAAAACATGGGATCTAATCTAGTGGATGGTTGAAGACGGATGGTCATTTTAACAAGATGCTGTCTTTTAAACAGACCAACACACTGCTCTGTTCATAGTGGAACAATGCCATCTGTAAGGTGGGGGTAACCAACTAACTACACAAGTTGGAAAGAGGGTTGTTTGGCTGGTGACAATGGAAATCCCTAGCATCAGGCTGGTCCCTGTGGCTGGAAGTTTCCATTAAACGCACCCACAACTAGACATGTGGTTGACATACTAATGTGACATACAGTACTGGTCTGTCTTCCATCAACCAAACCATTCAATGTTGATCCTTCTGTGAATAGTGTATAGGAAACTGGATTACAGTATGTGATATGGGAAAGGTAGGGTTGGGTGTACAGTGACCATTCTAGGTAGACTAGTTTCATAAGGCACACACTGAACATGTGACCATCACATGAACCAATCAATGTGCTTTTTGCAATCTATAGTCTTCCTTTAGACTACATAGCTGAAGATGTTGTACTGGATCATGTGATAATCACATGCATGGCTCATGAGAAAGTAGTTGTAAGACCACTACATACGGTACACAACAATAAGTACCAGTGCACACACATCAAGAACTACAAGTATAGCTCACTTGGAACAATGCTACAATGGCATTCTTCACCCACATGGAATCCCACGAGTACAGACCAACTACTGCCTTCAAACAGTTGTGTGGTGCCAGCATCTCCTCAACCTCTTCACTCATCTCCAGGTCATCACAGACAAGACAACTGCAAACAGCTGCCACATCTTCTCTGATTCGACTTAAACTCTCCACGTCTTCTCTAGTGACTGCTCCATCAAGATGGAGGACCTTACACTTGACAACAAAAGACTTCTCCTTGTACTGGCAGTGGATGTCGGGTCTGCACTCACCCATGTGTGTACAGTTAGTGGATCCACGGCATTGAGGACGTCTACATCTTCCCTCAACAGAGAGGATGGTAACATGGAGGATCTCCAGTACTGACACTACTCCGTCAATGAAGGTTGATCCTATAGAACATATTACATTATGGGGGCGGGTGCAACTTTTCAAGTAAAATAACCAAATGTACTAAGTAACAACCCATACGTTCATCACAAAACCTCCATTTCTTCACTACTGATACAAACATAATATTATATGAGTTACACTTTGAGAAGTTTCTTAGCTTGTGCTTTCTAATGTGCATGCATGTACTGTTTATGTTATTGAATTTTGTCAATTAATTGCCTAGCAACTCGTTCATGTACCATTAACAACAATGCTGGGTGAGTGGAGGATATAATAATAATATGATTGTTGTACAAAAAACATACCACATAACAACTATAGTGCTTCTTAGTGGATGTATAGACACTTTGGTTTAATAGTTTACAAGACCAAAGCCAAAGTATCTAATTCCCCAACAACCTATGTACCAGAAGTACTTTAGCTATTGTATACTGAACCTATGAATCAATCTACAAGTGTATGTTGAGTGTAGATGTAGATATTAATTGACACGTCATCAACTGATACCAGACCAACAGCATATATATCTTTGAGATCTCACTTCTGTAAATGGGTCTTCTTCTGTGTGGTTGTACAATAAGTGGGGATGAAGGCCTCTGTGTTCGGACCTTGCTCTCAGGTGATGACTGTGTGAAGAGGTAATATGGTCCAATAACTTAAATTAAAAACTATTGTGAGTACGGTACTTTTTGAAACACGTACTGTATATACACAATAGACACATCAAGCATCACCAGTGTGTGGTATCAAAAGGTATGTATTGTGCAGCCTTCTACGACACCTCTGGGAGAGCTCATTAATATGGGCAACTTCAAATTGTACAATTACTAGATACACGATACATGTGTCTATATGGTATGTTGCGTGGGCGACTTCAAAGGAAAAGCAGTGCACACATTCGTGATGTGTGCACACTTCCCTGATGTACGCACACTTCACTTGATGTTGCATTGTGGATAATTGGTTATTTCCTTTTCACACGTCTACTAATCATTGCTCAATCAAAGGTGCGCCCACGCAACATACCACATAATAACTAAAGTACCTCTGGAGAAGTCAATTAGGCAAAGGTGTCTGTATGTTTGCTACAGTTTCTCCAGAGGTACTTTAGCTATTACATACGTCTGGCCAGTTGGAATGCAGTTGATGCTCCATTACCATTACACACAATGCCATATGGAATGCACACAGATACTACCATTGTACAATGTTGTGTATCAAAACAATTGTACAGTGTGTTATTGTGGGACAACACACACACACACACGCACACACACGCACACACACACACACACACGCACACACACACACATTTGGATTCAGAAATGGAAACAAAGCAAACAAAAGTTGTTCAAAGTCACGACTATAGTATGCCCCTCCTCTTGTTATGACATCTGTTGCAGGACCTTCCTAAAGAAATGGAGAGAAGACATCAGGGTTTCACAGACTGTGATTAGGACACAGAATAAGGAACATACTGAAACTGGGAAATGACTGTTGAAGGCTTCCATGAATTTCTCTTCTTCTTGAGAACCAATTTTCCATGGAAGGTTTTTGACATGAACAAATCCACAGTCTTCCTGCCTTAGCTGTGATCTGAGAAATGTAGAAATGGTTTTCTTGCTACAGAGAAGGAATCCTCTGTAACTACGGCTATTCCTCTTCACTAGGATCAGTTCCTCCACATCCTGTTCAGTGATGGTATAGACAAAGTTAGCAACAAACTTCATCCCATTGTACTCTCCCCAGATGTCGGTGTGGGGAGACTCTTCAGGAGGTGGGTGAAGGAACACAGTCTTCCCCAGCACTGAGTGGATGGTAGTGTCGTGTCTTATGAGAGCATCACACACTTGAAGAAGGACTAGTTTCTCTATTAAGGATAAAAAGAGCCAAACATATCAGGTACAGAGCTAGAGTACACAATACAACCAGTATGTGTCCAGTACTACATATGTACTATGTATATACATAAGTACCATACACATATTGTACAGACAGTATCACAGTAGCACAAATGGCCTGTCCACGGACACATACGTACATGCGTATGTAGTATACATAGTATATATATAATATATTAGTGCTGGGATGATCAATCAATTAATCAATTAATCAATTGATTTTCATTTCAAATCTGATTATCATTAATTGTACCGACTATGGTATATACGTGATATACCGGGTATATTTCTGACCTCATAACTGATATAACCTGTTTTCTCAATTGAAAGAAAGTTATCAATTATTGCCGCACTTGTCACTTAAGACTAGACAATCAATGCACCAGCAATACTGATACACAATGTCACAAGCTAGTGCTAAAGACTAAACCAATTCAGTTGAAGGAACATGCACAAAATCAGTGCATGAAACTGTCGTGTTTCAGAAGGGCAGTGAATCGAGAACGATTTTAACATGAATCGATCGGTCATTCAGGTTGAAGACTTCATGGTTCGTGCTAGGCTGGATAATAGTTACTCAGCCCATTTGGTTCTCTTGGTGGCATTTGGGCACATAAGGGTTTGTCCACTCTTCTTATACCCCTTTCACATGGAACCACTAACCCGGGTCTGCCCCAGTTGTGTAACCCGGGTTAGACCCGCTTTCCGTTCACATGGAGCGGTTCTTATCTTTGTTTGTATTATCACCTTTGTGTAATCAATTACTAGTATCGCTGATCTTAATCGAGAAAAATGGCATTCGGAGTTGTTTTTCGTTTATTCATTTGTGCCTTGTTATAGTGGTAACGGAGGTGTGTGTTACGACGCAGAAGGTGCTTCGTGAAAAGAATGGCTTTTAGGAGACGAATGAAGCAGCTAATGTTGAAGCAAGATGCAGAACGATCATTCTTTCTGGCAGCGATGATGACCACTGCTACTGAAGCGACGTTGACAAGAAGGACCATCTGGATGAAGCGTAGAAATCAGGCTTTTCTGGTGGCACCCAATAATTGCCTCTGGATGATTTCGTCTGCCCAAATTGCCAACAAAGCTTCTATTTCTTCATCAGTCCAGTTGCGTCCGCGCTCCGCCACTTTTAACTCGCTTCGGTTCTACTTAACTTGGGTCTGACCCTGCTCCCGATCAGGGTCAGACCCAATTACTTAGCCCGAGTTAACGTGCGTGTGGAATACACTAACCCGGGTCAGACCCAGGTCTGACCCGGGTTAGTTAGTCCATGTGAAAGGGGTATAAGTCGGTAAGCTCAGAGAAACGATCACTGTCATCATTATCCGCACACCCCTTTTACTAGGTATTAGAGAGTTGATGGGTACTCGGTTATTATTGACCAATTATGTTAATTATCTTCATTTCAACATCTAGTATAGTCAGAGTTTCATTGGAACCCAACTCGCTCAGAGAGAAAGGAGAAAAGAGAAAGTCAAGTCCCGCAGATGCCGGATTTTCTCTTTTCTCCTTTCTGTTGGGTTGAGTTCCAATGAAACTTCTATCATTATCACACACCTGCTTATGTAATATGATCATCTGATTAAAAAATTGGATGAAGTGATTACACTGACTAAACTAGAGGTTGGAATGACGATAATTAACATAATTAGTCACATCAACACGTTTAAATCCACACGGTTGTGTGGTCTCGCTGGTGTGAGACTGCAGCTCAGCAGTACCACTGGTGCAGTATGAAAGGAGAATTGGGAGGGCTGGTTGCTGTGGTGGCTTCGTGGCTCAGTGGTTATGGCGGCTACAGTCAGACACCCTGGGTTTGAGTCCTGCAGTTGCAGTTTTTCTCTTTTCTCCTTTCTCTCCGAGCGGGTTGGGTTCCAATGAAACTTCTATCATTAACCATTCCATCATACTTGGTTATTGTTAACTTGCCTCAATTTTACTGCCGTTTCCAGCTTCTAAAGAAATTTTTCCTTGCAAAACTTTTCGTCTGTATTCACAACGCTAACATACTTCCGATCATTTAGACGGGATACATATTTGTTATACCCCGCCTTTGCTGGGTACGTGGGGATATACTTGAGTGTCAGGAAGCGATATACCGAGGGCAAAGTATGTATATACATGTATATATTTATACTATAAATGGATACAGATGTAATCATTATGACATTGTGACTTCTATGTGATTGTTAGGCTTATCTATTAGCTAGTGTGTTATGTAATGTTCTAGAACATTCAAGAAGTGTTATGTTTCAATATAAAAGGGCACGCCTGTGTTGTATGGTGTGTGAGTGTTGTAGTGATATCTCTGAGAAGCAAATATATAATAATCTGAGAACCTTTTCTTGTTGCGACAAGTCCAATTTGTAGGATAGCATTACACATACATACCGTATGTAGGTACTTAGAGTACATGTACATCTAGTACTATTACATTGCCATAACATGCACACTTTACTGTACACAGAGTACAGACTGTTGTAAAGATGGTAGGTCTATAAGAACGTACATACATACATATATACAGTAATGACTACAAATGAATAAGAAGTATATACGTATGAACCATGGCAGTAATCTGTATTACGTACCTTCACCAGCTGCTATCCTGTACCGTCCATGATTAAGGTTCCATCTCCAACACACCCCTGCCACTGTCATGATAACACCAATGGAGACTACTACCACCATGACAATGATGACAATGATGACAATAGGAAGCCACACTGACACTGTTGTTGTCGCAGGTGATGATGGTTGACCTGTTGAATCTGCACATGTACACACAATGACAGGATACACAACACAGCTGTTACCTATATGAACTGGCTACAGATCATGACAAATGACCAACAGTTTAACCACAATATGAACATAACTAATAGCTGTAGTGTAGGTGGCATAGTGTAGGTGGTGTAGTGTAGGTGGTGTAGTGTAGGTGGTGTAGTGTAGGTGGTGTAGTGTAGGCGGTGTAGTGTAGGTGGTGTAGTGTAGGTGGTGTAGTGTAGGTGGTGTAGTGTAGGCGGTGTAGTGTAGGTGGTGTAGTGTAGGCGGTGTAGTGTAGGCGGTGTAGTGTAGGCGGTGTAGTGTAGGCGGTGTAGTGTAGGCGGTGTAGTGCAGGCGGTGTAGTGTAGGTGGTGTAGTGTAGATGGCCATGGTGTAGTGTAGGTGGTGTAGTGTAGGTGGTGTAGTGTAGGTGGTGTAATGTAGGTGGTGTAGTGTAAGTGGTGTAGTGTAGGTGGTAGGTATACTGTAAGTGCCAAATGGCTTCCAACTATTGTACACAAAATGATGCTGTACATACTGTATGCTGCTCATGTACATGCAAATGTATATACATAATTGTACTGTAAATCCCAGCTACTCCTCTATGCAATCAGATCTTGTGCTACCTTATCATTGATCAATCCACAGGCTTAAAAATTACAGAAAACTCTGCTTTTCGACTAGTTATCCAGTTCATTCAGTTATTACAGACACATGACATGTAGCTGACATGTAGCTTGATTCAATCCTTGATCACTAACCTGTGCCATTGATATTTGGATCTTTTTCATTTGAGGACCATGCAGATAGTAAATATGTCATGTAAAACACACACATTGGTATGTATACATGATACACACACACACACACACACACACACACACACACACACACACACACACACACACACACACACAACACACCTGCAGGTACATACACTCACATGAACACATGGATGCACACACTCACCATTGGTCATAAAGTTCACTACCAACACTCCACTATCCTCCAGAAGGTTGTTAGCATCTCTACACACAGACCAGATACTAGCAGTGTAGGACACACCCTCAGTGATGTCAGTGATCACTATAGTTGTGTTGGTTGGATCAGTGGAGTCCACAGGAAGGACCACAGGGGTGGTAGCACTACTGCTGGTGGTGGTTATGTCTACATTCAACTGGGCAGTGTTGCAACATTGAGGGTCAAAGGACACAGTCAGAACAGCAGTTGTTGAGTTGGAGAAGGTGGCAATGTTCACAGGAGTTGGAAGCTGATCTGGGTAGTGTGTGTGTGCACGCGTGTGAATGAGTGCATGTGTGCATGTGTGTGTGTGCATATGCATCGTTCCAGCACATAACAAAACAGAAAATAAAGTGACGTATAAAAGAGTTAACAATAGATAGAAACTAAGAGACTTAGTTCAATTGCATTCAATATCCACTGTTTGATGACATGCACGTGACGAAATACTAGAGCAATTCATATTGTACCCATATATATGGCCATACATATACAGTTTACTGTAGAATTTGTAATGATTGACCACAACTGTTTTCTACACATTTTCACAGGTGGGTGGAGTCATGGTGGAGGCCGTGGGGCGGACAAAATGGTCTCCATGTAGCTGGGGTTGGTTGTCATGGGAACATCATTCGACAAGTGAAAATCATTGGGTCCTGTGAGGAGATCAAAACACATTATTAAACACAATCATTCCTTGAAGTACATACAGTGTATGTATGCACATAGGGTACCTTTATCACTTTTATTTTTCTTGAATAAGCGAACCACACAAACCAACAGACACAGGGTTGATGTGGTTGTGATGATGGATAAAAATCCAAAGAAAGTAGCTATTCCAATAATAGGACCTGAGGGCATTAATAGGTACAGACAAGGGTGTGCACAATGTTATAACCACACCTACACCTAGAAGCCTCCCCACATACATACACCAACACATATTTATCACATCCACACACACACACATGCACGCTACACATACGTATGCTCAGAGGTACATACATGCAAAAAAACTATGTACACACAACACCCACCTGCTAGTGTGACTGCTCTGACAGTGACTGGTCCACTGACTACAGTAGAGTCCTCCTCACTCTCTGCTAACACTCTCACTCTGAATACACACAATCGAATATTGATCAGCTCAGTAGTTAAACAAGTAAGAGTTTTAGTGTTTTCTACACGACGTGAGTGGGTGGAGACTGTGGGGTGGACAGAGTGGTCCTCATGTAGCTGGGGTTTGTTGTCATGGGAACGTCATTGTCTGAGTCAACATCGTTGGATTCTGTGAGGAGACCAAAACACAATATTGAATAATTACAAACATTTGAAGTACTAATGTACACACCTTTCTCATTTCTCCTCTTCTTGAATGAAGTCAAACAAAAAGTCAGAAAACTAGCTGACATGACTGTGGTGATAACAGACAAAAGCCCAAAACAAGAAGCCAACCCAATAATGAGACCTGAAGGACAAATACAAACAGTTAACAATCGAGAATGTATGTATATACACACAGTACGTATATAGTACAAGTATGAGTCACACTGTACAACACACACACATAATATTATACAGATGTGAGCACATTACACTAGAGCACACCATACACACATAGGCGTACATCTTCACAACACACACCTGCTAGTGTGACTGCTCTGACTCAATACTTTGCTGAAACAAACAATTCTCTGATCTATTCACTTACTCTCTAGCGTACATGTGATTGTGCATAACAGCAATTGGAATACAATTGTTCATTACCCCTGAGACTCAGTAGTTTGTTAGAAAACCTACATAGTAAGAGTTTCACTGTTTCTAAGCAATGTGAGTGGGTGGAGGAGGCTGTGGTGTTGACATAGCCGTCTCCATGTAGCAGGGATTTGTTGTCATTGGAATGTCATCAGGTAATCCCAACGGTATCTGGTTCTGTGAGGAGATCGGAGAACAAATGCTGAACACTCACAAGCATTTCTCAAAGTACACATGTACGTATGTAGGTATGTACACACCTTTCTCATTTTTCTTCCTCTTGGAGAAAATCACACAGCAGATTAGGAAAGAGGTTGACATGGCTATGGTGATGGCAAAGTATAGCCCGAAACAAGTTGATATGACAGTAATCAGACCTGGGGAAATGAAGATGTACAAATGAGGCCAGGTATACTTGTTCGATGTTGGGACACTTGTGTCTAAAGTGTAGAGTACACGCCTGCTTGACCAAGTGTGACTGCTCTGACAGTGACTGGTCCACTGACTACAGTAGAGTCCTCCTCACTCTCTGCTAACACTCTCACTCTGTACTCACTACCTGGACTCAGACCAGTGATGGTGTAGGACGGGATGAGGGGGACCTCTACTGGAAGGGACCATTCTCCATCTGCTCTGCTCCAAGAGATCTTGTAGTGGAAAGTGTAGTCCTCAAAACACACCTCCGAGTGGTCCAGTGTCAGCACTATAGTGTAGGGGGTGGAGTCTGTGACTGTCACCTCTGGTGAGTGGGGATGCTCTGAAGAGAGAACACATCTCATGAAACACACTCCACATCACACACAGCACAAGAGTCACTGTACCAATAGGGTCCATGAGGTAGGGCTCTCCAGTGAACTTAGTCCCATTGAGGAGAACAGCACACTTGAAGGAGGTGACAGCATTGGAGAAGAGGTCCTCAGTGATGTTGGAGACTACCAGGATGTCCCCTATCACAACATACACCAGGTCACTGGTCCCAATCCAACTTCCATTCACACTCCAGATGGTGTCATAGTCAGTAGTGTAGCCATGGAGACATGTCAGATAAAATGGCCGTCCAAAACAGGCAACACCCTCAGTACCTTGAGCAGTGGGTTGGCCTGTGCAGTAGTGAGACATTCTGAGTGGGAATCTTTGGACATGCACACACCACACACAATGGTAACATACCTGGATGTACCAGTACTTCAGTTCTGCTATCCTCCCAGCTAGCAGCCACACCTCCTACATTGGACACACCCCTTACTGTAGCCAAAATCCTCACCCGGTACACACCCCTCACTCCAGTCCTTATAGTGAAGTTCCTCTCCACAGTAGTACCATTGAGACCTCCACCACTAGCCAGGTCCACCCAGCTCACTACATACTCTATGTCACTAGTATTAAAACACACTGTATTGTGTGTCCATGTTAGTGAGGTTCTCTCAGTGAGAGACTCTATTGTAGTGATCTTGGGAGGAAGGGGAGCCACTGTGTGCGTGTGTGCATTAATTAAAAGGAGAGTATCTGTGAGTGTGTGTGTGTGTGTGTGTGTGTGTGTGTGTGTGTGTGTGTGTGTGTGTGTGTGTGTGTGTGTGTGTGTGTGTGTGTGATAAGTGTCATAAGTACACAAATCACGAGTGACAACACTGAAAAGACAAGATGCAGACAAGAAGTGAAAAAAGACTTCCTTTCTCTATTCCTGTTCTAGCTAAATGGAAACGCAACAGTATGTGTGGTGCATATCAGCCTGTGTGATATACAGTGGAATGCAGTTGGTTGATCCATTCCAACACAAATCAAGGCAAATGTTGACGAGGTTCACCATTCATTGAAATGGGCATGGTATGCATGGCTATGAGTAGTGAGTCATAAAAGTGAATGTATACATAACATACATGAGTAAACAGAAGGATGAGGTAGGTAATACACAACTGTAAGTACACACACAGAGTACCCACTCACCAACAGGATCTACAGTGATTTCTTCACTTTCCTCGGAACCTGAAGCATCACCATCCTCATCAGCTAATGTTAGTACACAAGAGTACTTAAAGAATCTGTTCCTGAAGTGGCCTACTGTAATGTTGAGTTTGAGGAATGTTTGAGTCAAGTCTACATGTACAGCATATGCAGTGTAGATGGTACCATCCAATACATCAATGACAGTACCATTCTCCTTCCATGTTGGTGTAGTGGTGAAGTATTTGAAGCGATTGCTGGCCAGCTCAGGATGATGACACACTAGAGTCACTACATCTCCATAACATGGAGTAGAAGTGGATGTGGAGATGGTGAGGTTAGCGTGACCTGTACATGGGGATAAAACAAGAATAAAGTATGCATGAAATTGAGCTGGCGTTGACTAAGGCCTGCCATTTGCAAAATCTCCACAATACATGTGTATTATACACATGTGTATACAATACATTCATTAATAAGCACACTTAAGAAAATAATCATGTTTAGCACTGTTGTACTATAATTCATCATTCTACACTACAGGAACTAGTGTCAAGAACATATCTGCTAAGTTAAACTCTGCAATGTCAAGAATCTCTTGCCTGAGAATTGTCTTGTACTAAACTTCTCAAAAACTAAGACAATGCCACTACCGCCATTAACACCCTCCAATGGAAAACCCTTGCGGAATATCGTGATGCAAACTTCTGAAGGTAGCTAGATCCCTATATTCGGACATATAAAATTGGCTATTTCTCGAAAACTATAGAATCTACCGACTCCCAATAAACTTTGTTTTATTGGCCATTACATGTAGCCGCTCTCTACTCAGTAAGATCCTCGTAGCTTACCCCATGACTCTGCTAGAGTTGATCGAAAATATCGCCCGATAATAATCGATGTTCGGACAAAAGAATGAGCTTTCGGACGGACCTCACTACAGAGTAGAGAAACGACGAAGAACCCGGAAAACATCAGAAGTGATAACTATACATGTCTACTTTGAAATATGAAAGTTAGAGATATTAATTAATATGTATCACTTTGAGGGAATCCGAATAAGATATCCTAACCCCCTGTGAAACAATACAATACCATTGAAGTACACGCATTGCCAATGATACCACATAGTTGATGATTTTAATTTATCAGGTGCAGGTGTGGATCACACAACTTGCAATGCATGGATATACACACATGCATACACACAGGAGAGAAAGAGAGAGGGGAGGGAATCTCAGAGTGAAATGCCAAGGAAGCCTAGTTCACTACTGTAACAGCATATGAACTATATAAGGAGTGTTGAAATCAGATTTCTTAATATTTAGAATGTATGTTTTGTCATTCATTCCACAGTAGTTCATGACCTATAACCTACAGCCCTACGCCCAAATGTCCCACAAAGGATGACTGTCTATTTATGTAGTGTAAGCAAGGAACAAATGTTCAATTGTATTACATTCAAATCCCAAGGGACCAAATGCAGGCACTAGTCTGAGAGCATGATTATGGGATGTTATTTGTGTAAATATTTATGTAATTATAAAGGTCAACTCTTTGTAATATTGTGTGTGATACGTGGGTGATTTTGTACATACACACTAGTGTTGTTTTGATTAATCATAACTATAACTAAATTGTGTTTTAGTAATGCTCTGGACCTTTTAGTTAATCATAACTCTAACTAACTAAAAGTGCAGGAGTCACCTTCAAATAACTATAACTGTAACTAAAAGTGTATACGATGTCACTAACTAAAACTATAATCAAATATCTGCCACAAATGTTGTAGTTACTGTACAAGACCATGTTAGAGTACAAAGAGACTATAGTAGCACTATAAAATTGTTCCCAGTAAATGGAAATGGTGTGTTTCTATACAGATATTTGAAGGCTAGGAGCATTGGGAACCATGTAGGCATGAGCATATCATGATGGTAGAGTGTAGTACATGTAAAACACTCATTACTGTAACTAATACAATAACTATAACTAGAATATTTACATTTTAAAGTGAAAACTGTAACTATAACTAAAATCTAGGAGGTGGCTACATACTATAACTAAAACTAAAATTCTATTTTCTGTCATCAGTCGATTAACTACAACTATTACTAAAAAGGTTTTGCTAACTAAAACAACACTAATACACACCACATATTACAGAGCATCATCTATACGTACTGTTGATAGGTCACATCAACCTGGTATAATTGTATCACATGTACAGTGACATTGTAGAAGGAAAGCACTTGTCAGGATCATCAAAAGGGTCAGGATGAGTACAGAGCAGGTCCACTCTACTACCGAAACACTGTTCTCCTGACATCATGGTGAGGACAGGACCTTGAGCTGAAGGTAACAAAATGAAATAGAAATTGATGCATCCAGTCCAAGTGCGTACATGTAGTCTGCTAAATAGATCGAAATATATCAATGAGTGTAGGACACTCATGTACTGTATAATCAAAATATGCATGTACTCGTATATACAACACCACAGCATATTACAACTTACTATCCAACATGCACCGCTAGTTCCGAGGAAACCCGAGCAAGCAAAGTGATGAGCAAAACAACTCGAAGCAACAAGAAGTGATTGAGCATCTTTGACCTCAGCTGAGAGGGGTTCGATGACAAAATGGCATCCGCACATAGCGACATCTCCTGTCTACACTAGTACTGCTATAACCAGTTACTAGAATTAGTGACCTGTAGTACGTGGTGGTATGTGTAATAGATGTACAGTTGCTGATGTATCAAATGGTCTACTTGTAATGATCAAGACTAGGGAGAATGAAAATTTACAACATCCACAAACTACAATGTACTGCATGAACTAGTGGTTCATTGAAATCAATATAAACAGACTTGAATTACAAATTTCCATAAATAGGTTTGTTGTGGATACCACTCAGTTCAATCTGTCCATAACTGGGGTTGATTGTCATGGGAACACTTCCATCATCCATTTCCACATTGGCATAGAACGGAGTGGTAGAGTTCTTCTCATCTTGTCCAAATGTCCCTTCACTTGGTCCTGTAGGAAGCAGGGAACACACAGGGTAAACCTCACTACATTGTGTGACTGTGAAGTGTGGAGAACGTCAAATAACAAGGATGATGTGATTTGATCCACACACCTCACAACACACCACACAGTTCACCCACACTCACATACTACAATATGTACATATTAGAGTATACTTCAGTACAAGCATGATGAGTACCATTAGGAGATCAATCCACCATTGCTGCATTGATATGAAGTAGATATTCCATCTGAGGACCTAACTAGTGTAGACAACCCTTTCTACTAATTCTCTCCATACAAAGGTACACATTCACCCTAACCACAGTACCTGCAGTCACCTAGGTAGGAGGTGTGGCCGACTACACCAGACTACAGAAGACCTTTACAATTGGTATACCAACTGTCCTGCTGAATGACACTCTGATTGGATGGACACACCCACATGATCTACATATATGGTCAACTTAGGACCGATAGTTCTCATGAACATGTACATCCACATACACACACTGTACATACAGTACGGCTACACTCAACATACCAGAAGGTTGATGCTTGCTGTCCACCTGGGTGGAGGAAGAGAGTAAGAAGAACAGTAAAGTATGATGAACACCTTCATAACATTGTTCATTGTACCATGCACAACCCTATACCAGCACATGCACACTAACCACTGACATAGAGAGAAAACAAGAACATGTTCATGGATGACATGAAATTGGATATTTTAGGAAGGAAAGAGCATTACAGACTGAGGCTTGACTGTACTGGGAGGGGAACAGTCAAAATGTTTACATCCTAACCTAGTGCACCATGTCGCATTGGAAACACATGCACACACATGCATACACTTACACACACACACAAACAGACACAGACACATCAACATACACATGCACACACACTCCCCCCACACACACAGACAGACACATGCACTCATGCAAGCACACATATCACACACCTCTTCTGATGGAGGAGTCTTTGATTTCTTACAACACATACAGATACAAATGAAGCCAACAATGATCAGTGCTACAATCACAGTCGATCCTACAGCAACCACCACTACAATGATGATGGAGACAGTCCGATCCGCTGGTGGATCTGTGAGAAATGACATGTACATTCAATTATCACACAATCAGGATCACACAAACAAGTAAACAAATGACATCTATACATAGACCACCAGTAGGGACATAATTGTACATACGTCAGGTGTGTCAGGGATGTTGTACGAACATACATCAGGTGCGTCAGCTAGGGATGTTGTACATACATCAGGTGGTCAGGGATGTTGTACATACATCAGGTGTGTCAGGGATGTTGTACGTACATCAGGTGTGTCAGGGATGTTGTACGTACATCAGGTGTGTCAGGGATGTTGTACGTACATCAGGTGTGTCAGGGATGTTGTATGTACATCAAGTGTGTCAGGGATGTTGTACGTACATCAGGTGTGTCAGGGATGTTGTACGTACATCAGGCATGTCAGGGATGTTGTACGTACATCAGGTGTGTCATGGATGTTGTACGTACATCAGGTGTGTCAGGGATGTTGTATGTACATCAGGTGTGTCAGGGATGTTGTACGTACATCAGGTGTGTCAGGGATGTTGTACGTACATCAGGTGTGTCATGGATGTTGTACGTACATCAGGTGTGTCAGGGATGTTGTACATATGTACATCAGGTGTGTCAGGGATGTTGAACGTACATCAGGCATGTCAGGGATGCTGTATGTACATCAGGTGTGTCATGGATGTTGTACGTACATCAGGTGTGTCAGGGATGTTGTACATATGTACATCAGGTGTGTCAGGGATGTTGTATGTACATCAGGTGTGTCGGGGATGTTGAACGTACATCAGGTGTGTCAGAGATGTTGTACGTACATCAGGTGTGTCATGGATGTTGTATGTACATCAGGTGTGTCAGGGATGTTGTACATATGTACATCAGGTGTGTCATGGATGTTGTACGTACATCAAGTGTGTCAGGGATGTTGTACGTACATCAGGTGTGTCGGGGATGTTGAACGTACATCAGGTGTGTCAGGGATGTTGTACATATGTACATCAGGTGTGTCATGGATGTTGTACGTACATCAGGTGTGTCAGGGATGTTGTACGTACATCAGGTGTGTCATGGATGTTGTACGTACATCAAGTGTGTCAGGGATGTTGTACGTACATCAGGTGTGTCAGGGATGTTGTACGTACATCAGGTGTGTCATGGATGTTGTACGTACATCAGGTGTGTCATGGATGTTGTACGTACATCAGGTGTGTCATGGATGTTGTACGTACATCAGGTGTGTCAGGGATGTTGTACGTACATCAGGTGTGTCATGGATGTTGTACGTACATCAGGTGTGTCATGGATGTTGTACGTACATCAGGTGTGTCATGGATGTTGTACGTACATCAGGTGTGTCAGGGATGTTGTACGTACATCAGGTGTGTCATGGATGTTGTACGTACATCAGGTGTATCATGGATGTTGTACGTACATCAGGTGTGTCAGGGATGTTGAACGTACATCAGGTGTACGTGTCAGGGATGTTGCATGTACATCAGGTGTGTCAGGGATGTTGTACGTACATCAGGTGTGTCAGGGATGTTATGGATAGATTTTATATTATAGCAATGATTCTTGGAAGAACACACAACATGTACACACAAGACCACACACACTATCACGCAGTGCACTGTATATTCCACTACTGATTACTGTTACAGTATTTATATGTGGTATGTACATGCAGTTGGTCAGAGGATGTACCTTAAGGCTACCAATAACGATGGTTAAGGTATGTGTTTTATGTAGACATAATAGTAATATGTTACAGCAAATTCCCAACAAATACATGATGTACACATGTGCAATTTAGCACACAACGCTACACTGTTGGATTCCACTTACTGGGGGTTGTTGTTACATTGAGTACTGTGGTTCCACCAACCACTCCCGATCCACCCACCCCATGTACACTGATCTGATAAGAGGTACCAGGTTGGAGTCCACTGATGGTGTATGGAGAGGATGAGGTGGTCACATTGGTACTGGTGCCACTTCCAATCTCATTCCAAATTATGACAAAGGTGAACATTTCAGACTCGAAACATCGTAGTGCAGTGTTCCATGTTAAAGTGATATTGGAACCTGTTGTTGTTGTAGTCACTTCAGGAGGACCTGGTTGGGCTGGCGGAGAGGAGAGGAGGGTGAATTATGTTGAACAATAACAGTGTGGTTACTCTACATACGTATATTATATCTAGACATGAAGTAGTGATTGTGACACTAAATCAACATGACTACATACCAAGTGGTTCCACCTTGTATTCTACACCTTCCACTATTATTCCATTGCTCAAGACTTCACCACATCGAATGGCCTTGTTCTCCTCAACACTCAAAGCACTGACATTAGCTATCATCAACTGAGGACCAGTGATTGTGTAGAGAGTGGAGTTAGTGAGGTTACTATTCCTGTCTATCCACATAAATTGTGATCTCCTATCATTGTGTAGTCCACTGACTAGACATGTTAGAACAAGTGACCTGTCCTCACAAGGAGGAACATCAGCAGTGGGTCGAGGGTAGGCTGAAAAGAGAATTGATCATCACACTATCATCAAGACACAGAGTGTGGAGTTAGTACTTACTGGACCTCACTACTTCACTAGTTGCTGGTCCTACATTACCCACTTCATCAACAGCTTGGACTGACACAGTATACACTCCTTGTACACTGGTTGGGATAGTGTAGTTGGTGACCTGGTCAGGGACTCCACTACCAGTAGTAGTAGTAGTACCATCATCATTGGTGTACATCCAGGATACTCTGTACCTCACAGCACAGGGTTGGGGGGTCCATCTAACAGTGATGAAGAACTCCAGAGGGTCCATGTTTGTGATGTGAGGTGGGGTTAGGTCTGTAGTATACAAGATTAAGTATGTTTCAAGGCTAATTAACATATTCACCAATATATGTATGTAACTGCAGCTGCAGTGTGGTTCAACCACTTGCATGTGTTCATCGTAATCCACAAACACTAGTGTCGTAGATACAAGATTGGTGAGAAGATTATGGATGGATCTCAGCAAATCCATAAACTAATAAACAGATGTGGAAGTGTCTGAAATTCAAGAACTGAAGGAATGTCTTCTACGCATGTCCTCGGTCCTATCAGTTGAACAACCAAGTGTTGTTGGAAACCAGTACATTTGGGAGTGAATCACTCACAGACTCACATACATACATACATATGTAGGATGATTCAAGTACATAGTATGTACACCAGCCCTAATATCATATCATTGTGAGTGATAGATAAACCTGTTAACAGAAGGGATGAGTGATGTAATATGACATGTTAAAGGGTTAACTGTTGGCTGCAAGCTCAATGTCCAGGAGGTCACTGGTGCTTCCAGGAGGTCACTCTCAGGCTCTATTTACTGTATGGACTATCAAACACGTAACTGCTCATGTATGCTAGCAGGTGACTGCCATGTACGCTAGCAGGTGACTGCCATGTATGGTAGCAGGTGACTGCTCATGTATGCTGGCAGGTGACTGCCCATGTATGCTAGCAGGTGACTGCCCATGTATGCTAGCAGGTGACTGCTCATGTATGCTAGTAGGTGACTGCCCATGTATGCTAGCAGGTGACTGCCCATGTATGCTAGTAGGTGACTGCCCATGTATGCTAGCAGGTGACTGCCCATGTATGCTAGTAGGTGACTGCCCATGTATGCTAGCAGGTGACTGCCCATGTATGCTAGCAGGTGACTGCTCATGTATGCTAGTAGGTGACTGCCCATGTATGCTAGTAGGTGACTGGACATGTGTGCTAGCAGGTGACTGCCATGTATGCTAGCAGGTGACTGTCTATGTATACTAGCAGGTGACTGCTCATGTATGCTAGCAGGTGACTGCCATGTATGCTAGCAGGTGACTGCCATGTATGCTAGCAGGTGACTGCTCATGTATGCTAGCAGGTGACTGCTCATGTATGCTAGCAGGTGACTGCCATGTATGCTAGCAGGTGACTGCCCATGTATGCTAGCAGGTGACTGCCATGTACGCTAGCAGGTGACTGCCCATGTATGCTAGCAGGTGACTGCCATGTATGCTAGCAGGTGACTGCCATGTACGCTAGCAGGTGACTGCCATGTATGGTAGCAGGTGACTGCCATGTATGCTAGCAGGTGACTGCCCATGTATGCTAGCAGGTGACTGCCCATGTATGCTAGCAGGTGACTGCTCATGTATGCTAGCAGGTGACTGCCCATGTACTGTAGTGTAGTTATGGACACATGTCAGATAAAATGGCCGTCCAATACAGGCACCACCCTCAGTACCTTGAGCAGTGGGTTGTCCTGTGCAGTAGTGAGACATTCTGAGTGGGAATCTTTGGACATGCACACACCACACATAATGGTAACATACCTGGATGTACCAGTAATTCAGTTACGCTATCCTCCCAGGTAGTAGCCACACCTCCTACACTGGACACACCCCTCACTGTAGCTGTAATCCTCACCCGGTACACCCCCCTCACTCCAGTCCTTATAGTGAAGTTCCTCTCCATAGTAGTACCATTGAGACCTCCACCACTAGCCAGGTCCACCCAGCTCACTACATACTCTATGTCACTAGTATTAAATCACACTGTATTGGGTGTCCATGTTAGTGAGGTTCTCAGTGAGAGACTCTATTGCTATTGTAGTGATCGTGAGAGGATGGGGAGCCACTGTGTGTGTGTTGAAGCATAGTTGCATACAAATTGGCATATTTGTACACTTTATGCATATAAACAATTAACACATACGTACATAAATAACAACATTCGAGAAACATAAACAAGAGTGTGATATCAAACCACACGTACACAATGAGTGCTATGTCTGTACTGGATGTACATATGAAGGGGAGGGGTAGTGATACCTAAATCTAAGACTTTGCTACAACCTTACCAAGTGAGGCCATTCGGGATCTACTGATGTGGATTCTGAGCTGAAGGGGGTGGTATACCCTATTGTACTGATAGGATAGACCACTTGTGTCCACAGTAATGGACAGTATATTATGTGAGGAATGTCAAGTGTGTGTGTTTATGTGTATGCATGTGGATGTACAGTGAGTGCTTGTTAATCCAGCACAGTTTGTTTTCCAAGTACGTATATGATGGATTGGCATGTTTGCATGGCAGATTAACCGAATAAATATTACTGATTGTAGATTATATTGGTACTGGAGAATTATGGCAGATAAATAGTGGTGAATTAGCAGGAATTCACTACCGTATAACCGGAAATATTGGCGGTCATTTTATTTTGGCGGTTTGGTGGTTTGATTGACTACCGCCAACATAATATTTGCCAAAATAATAACACCTGTGCAAAATATCAGGATTACATCACAATAAAGAGACATAATCTCGATGTTGCGCATCCGTGTGGCTCGAATAATCATGGCGATGTATCAGTACTTGAAGAGAAAGGAACAGAATTCAAAAACAAAATAAAATTACAACCTGGGCTTGCCATCCGCCAAAATAAAAACCACCAATACTGCCAAAAATTTGACAAACCGCCAAATATTCTTTCCGCCAATATTTCTGGTTATACAGTATTCTATGATAATATGATAATGATCATGTAGCTAGAGTCAACCATTTGCTGTTTTCCAACGGTCCTTCCAGTACTAACACAGTCAGAGTCAGGACACCACAATATGTACAGTAGACCACACCAATATTATCTCAACACAAATGTATGGTGAACGGGAACATGCTAGTATACATTGAAGTGGCATGGTGTGACAAACCATGGGCCAGTTTATAGATTAGAAGGTATATTTCCTCATCAGAGCTCAGAATTATACACCTCATGAAATATGAACCAGTACTGTATGAAGCATTGGCCTCAAGGTCCAGTCACCCACATCCTTGCATGTGTATCAGTGAATAGTATAATACAGCTTCAAATATCAAGTACTGTAGGTGAATCAATGTAATGACAGTCAGATGAGGTGATAGGTGATAGGTGAGATATGGTAAAAACTAATGACAGGCATTCGAAGTAATAACTGTACATATGTACACATTTGTATGTACTAGCAACTCACCAACAGGATCTACAGTAACCATTCCACTAGTTTCCAGTTCACCCACAGGCACAGCTAATACTAGAAAACAAGAATAGTTGAATGACTTGTTCCTGAAGTGGTCCACTGTGATGTTGATGGTGAGACTTGTATGAGTGAGGTCCTCTGATGTATCATCCCGGAGGTATATACCAGTAGATGGTGTGATCCCCACTCCATTCTCCCTCCATTGTGGTACAGTAGTTATGTACCTCCCAGGGTTGCTAGCCAGTTCAGGATGGTGACACACTAGAGTCACTACATCTCCATAACATGGAGTAGGAGTGGATGTGAAGATGGAGGGGTCAGCATGAACTGTGTCAATGAATGAAAAAAAAACAATTATGAAGAAAATAGAACTCATCCAGAAAAACCTGGCCATTTACAAAATCTCCACAACATGTACCAAGTACATTCATTACATCCAATAATGGTGAGCACACACAACTGTACACAATGCTCAGTACTACCGAGACCACCATACTCCACACAGTACACACATTATGTACCCAATGTTCAGTACTACCCAACCCCCCATACACCACACAGTACACACACATTATGTACACAATGTTCAGTACTACCCAAACCACCATACACCACACAGTACACACATTATGTACACAATGTTCAGTACTACCCAAACCACCATACTCCACACAGTACACATATTATGTACCCAATGTTCAGTACTACCCAACCCACCATACACCACACAGTACACACATTATGTACCCAATGTTCAGTACTACCCAACCCACCATACACCACACAGTACACACATTATGTACCCAATGTTCAGTACTACCCAACCCCCCATACACCACACAGTACACACATTATGTACCCAATGTTCAGTACTACCCAACCCCCCATACACCACACAGTACACACATTATGTACCCAATGTTCAGTACTACCCAACCCACCATACACCACACAGTACACACATTATGTACCCAATGCCATACAGCTCACTGACCTCGGTAGGTGACTAGTACCACCATGATGATCAGGACCATAGTGTTCACCTGGAACATGGCTGGTTATATCCACCTTGGAAACCAGATATTGTGCAATTATTGTCTGCAAAATGTAGATATGGATACATCGGAAATTACTATAATATACAATAATTGATAATTACCATAAATCCAATATCAGAACATATGAAGAGGCCACATGAAGAAATCAATGTGCTATATTCTATCATGATGGGATACACGCAATAACAGTACAGTTGTATGTCACCAAGTGAAGTGGAGAACCCATATGTACCTGGCTACCAAGTACCAGTTCAGTAAAATGTTTGAGATAGAAGCCATTGTTGTGCAGATACAACCTTTTTGTCAATAAACAACACAGACCTGCAATAGCAGAATATGACTGTACACAGTTAGTTTGGTATACAGCTTCTTGTCTGATCCCTCCCTCAATGTGAATTAGGAAGTGATCAAGAATGGGGCTGGCTATGTGAGACTAATACACAATAGTGTGTAGTGTGTATGGATCCCCTGAAGGTCTGGAAGTGTAAGATCATAGCATAAATGGCTGCAACCTTGAAATCCATACAACCTTGAAATTAACCCCATTGTACATTAATATATCAAGGTTCACCCAAAGCTAGCGAAATCTGAAGTCAATAGACGAGTAGCGGTGGACGTTTTGATCAGAATAGCCGACGTAGGTAAGTTGTACGTTTGAGTACTAATAGCGGTTAAAAATTTCACCCGAAGACGTAACATACACACATAGAACATATAAGGGACTCACTTGGAGATCGAATTGTTCTTGTTTACGTGCTTAGTCTTGAATCTGGGCACGTTAGGGCAAGCTTAGAATTCCACTCGGCTACAGACATGCTAAATTTCGAATCCATGACCAAAGTATATAATGACCCCCATTTTTGGTACCCCGCGTATACTAATTGTATAGTGTAATTCCCTAGCGATATTGGAGTCCCCGAGTTCTTACTACTGAACGAAAATGGCATCCCGCAATACTCATTTCGGCGAATTTGGCACTCCTAAAGATAGCGCGAAATGGATAAAGAAACTACTTCAATATCACAAATGACCAATAGAGCTATATATGACAACTTTCAACTTCACATGTACTATGTCCATACATACTCATCCACCTGGGTATAGGGCATGACCTCTGACATACATGAGTGAATATACACAACCTTTTATCTGAGGACCGGATGTGAAATCACTTGACTACTATATACCACATATACCACATGTACCACATGTGCAGTTGCTGATGTAACAACTACTCGTGATATAAAGACTAGAGTGGATCAAAATGTACAAAATACACAAACTACAATGTACTGATGAACTAGTAGTTCATTGAAATTGATAAAAATAGACTGAGTATGTAAAAACTCGTAATGGCTAGTTGAAAACTTTAATACAAAACATACACGTACAGCCAGTGTGTGTTCAATATGTGACATTGCAATTGTCCATAGATTTCTATCTCGAGTTACTAACTGATTTTGTACAATGAACACACAAACATAAAACAAACAATGCCAGAATTGAATTACAGATTTCCATAAATAGGTTTGTTGTGGATACCACTCAGTTCAATCCGTCCATAACTGGGGTTGGTTGTCATGGGAACACTTCCATCATCCATTTCCACATTGGCATAGAATGGAGTGGTAGAGTTCTTCTCATCTGTGAAGTGTGAGGAATGTCAAATAACAAGGATGATGTGATTTGATCCACACACCTCACAACACAACGCACAGTTCACCCACACTCACACACTACAATATGTACATATCAGCATCTGAAATGACCTGTATATGTATGTAAACAAATATAATATTATGTATGTTACATACTATTACTATGCTATACATTTTATATGTATATACACATTGCTAATTTATTATTTGATTGATCTATCCTGATACTTCCAAAGATGTAATATCTGATGTAGCACCTATGGACTTTCTCTTGACCTCATGCAATCCCACAATGTGCTATACAATTGGTAGTGACTAGTGTACAATAATATGACATTATCTTAATTTTTTGACTCTTACATTGCATGAGTTGCAAATACCAAAATACTATTAATGTACTGTATGCGCATGATAAAATAAACATTATAAAAATCAAATTACAAATTTCCATAAATAGGTTTGTTGTGGATACCACTCAGTTCAATCTGTCCATAACTGGGGTTGGTTGTCATGGGAACACTTCCATCATCCATTTCCACATTGGCATAGAACGGAGTGGTAGAGTTCTTCTCATCTTGTCCAAATATCCCTTCACTTGGTCCTGTAGCAAGCAGGGAACACACAGGGTAAACCTCACTACATTGTGAGACTGTGAGGTGTGGAGAATGTCAAATAACAAGGATGATGTGATTTGATCCACACACCTCACAACACACCACACAGTTCATCCACACTCACACACTACAATATGTACATATTAGAGTACACTGCAGTACAAGCATGATGAGTACCATTAGGAGATCAATCCACTATTGCTGCATTGATATGAAGTAGATATTCCATCTGAGGACCTAACTAGTGTAAACAACCCTTTCTACTAATTCTCTCTATACAAAGGTACACATTCACCCTAACCACAGTACCTGCAGTCACCTAGGTAGGGAGGTGTGGCCGACTACACCAGACTACAGAGGACCTTTACAACTGGTATACCAACTGTCCTACTGAATGATACTCTAATTGGATGGGCACACCCACATGATCTACATATGGTCAACTTGAAACCTATAGTTCTCATGAACATGTACATTTACATACACACACTGTACATACAGTACAGCTACACTCAACATACCAGAAGGTTGATGCTTGCTGTCCACCTGGGTAGAGGAAGAGAGTAAGATCAGTAAAGTATGATGAACTCATTCAGAACATTGTACGCTGCAACATACACAACCCTATATCAGCACATGCACACTATTCACTATTCAGTGACATAGAGAGAAACAACAACATGTTCATGGATAACATGTAACTAGATGTTTTAAAGGAAAGAACATTACAGACTGAGGGTTGACTGTGCTGGATAGAGATAGTCAAAATCCTAACCCAGTGTACCATGTCCCATTGGAAACATACACAGACACGCATATGTTGCCGTATGTCTGTGTATCGTGGGCAGGAGATCAAGAAGTGGGGCTCTTCTTCAATCTGGTTGCAATTACACAGTGTGCATTTTCTCTCATGCAGAGGAGTTGGGGGAACTGTGTATCTACCATATTCTATTGATAGGTTGTGACTGGATATTCGAAAATTTGTTAAATATCTTCTCATTGTGGGATTTTGGATGGTAGCTAAGTGTTTAGCTTGGTTGTGGATTTTGTGTTTACATCTGCAGTAGTATCTCAACATGCTGAGGATCCAGTTGGGGTATGTAGTTGTAGATCAAGCTTTTGCAAGTGTTGGTCCTGAATTCTTATTATATCACTGCATGGTATTTGTATGAATAGTGCTGGAATCATTGAATCAGATATTGAATCCCAAGGACTGTAAGGTTTTGTTCATGAGGGAGTACCATGATTCTAACCCTTCTCTCACAAGAGTAATAGTCTAAGATAGATTATATGCATCAAGCAGTAATGATGGGATAGGTTGTTTAATTATTCTTTCATGTTACTTTACAACAGCTGTTCTTGTATTAAAAGAAATTGGCAAGATACCTATAGTTCACAGTAGATTGCAGTATTTGTACTACGTTGGGATGCTCCAAGAGTAAATTTTAAGCATACCTTTTCTAATAATTTTACATCCATAACCCCCAAATTTCTGCACTGTACATAAGGATCGATAGGTTTAATCACTGCATTAAATAGTTTCATATGAATATTAACATCTGTAATGTTCAACTGAGTTATTTTGTGCTGCAAAAGGTGGAGTGCTTTGTTGGCAAGCTATACATACATATATTATATACACAACATATTATACAGCCAGTGGATTCATTATACGTATACGTATGTGCTCACCCAATATAGACTTTGGAAACCACTAAGCCCTAATAATACAGTTGCCCTAACACTGAATTAGTCTATATAGTAATATATACTGTATATTTCTGGCAGACGTCAGCTCTTTACACGGGATGCATTCTACACACTGCAGACATGTACATACACAACATTGCTCAGTGCTGTGTGTGTGTCATCACAGGTGCATAATAATATGCACAGATACTGCAATGCTGGCATGTACTCAAGATACATTATGAGTATAATATTATGATTGCCTCAATTATCACGTAGGCACAAAATAACATGTGATCATGCAATTGTACTAAAAATGTACAGTATGTCATCTGGGGAAGGCATCTATGATGTCTTGATCCTCATAAGTGGATGTGAGTCGTTTCTGTAACAAGAGGTAGTAGATCATATCAAATACAAGTTGAGTAGACATACCAATGTATGTATATCTCCATTAAAAACAGCTGTGTTCACATGTACTACAACTTTGGAAACAGCAAAAAATTGTCGCATTTATCATACATGAACACACATGGACATTCCATCCACAGCTGATGAATCTTAATCAACTGAAAGCCAGGTGCACCATAGATACTCTATACCCCACCCAGGATAGGAAACTGTACTCGACTACGCGGCGTGAGGCTTGACCGAATTGGATGTTTGCGGTTTCGTGCGATCTCATTAGATGACGTCAGAATTTCTGCTTGCCCGTATCCTAAAATTAGTGAAACACGGGTAGAGTTTGTTTTGTGATCAGTAAAGTTTACTTAGGCTTAACGTGCCCGATCAATTTTAGATGTTTGCCCGTCAGTTCATTCTTGGGGTGTGCTCCAAATCGTCCAGATTTCCTCGACAATGATTGGGCTGACCGTTATAAAACACCTACAGTGGTATAGATTAGTTCTTTACGAGTAATTCAAGCCTCGAACGGAGTTAATCGGAAGTACTCTGGCTCAGAAAATTAGCGCACAAAATCGCCAATTCTTAAGCTGCGAAAGTCGACTTTTCGAGCTGTATCTAGACAGCGTAAAGGAATACGACGAAACGGCTTTCATAGTGTTATAGTGCGGGATTCCAGCTACACGTTGAGTACAAGAATGATGGCATACGTCTTTCTGATTTCTTGAAAATCTGTTCTCAAGTTACTCCTGTTGTGTATTTGCGATTTCCCCTTGTTGTGCCAGACTTGTGCTCTGTGATCCCCCATAACCTAAGTTGTTGTATGATTTGGGGCTAGTATACCTCAGCGAAGTTGATATTTTTGGTTTAAAACGTTCCCAGAGTCTGTTTCGAACGATTCTATTTTTGATCGTTCTTCGACGATTCGGTCAAGCCTCGAGACACTTCCGTGGTTGCGGTTTAATAATTTATATGCGTAATACGTGTTATAATGTATGATTTTATACACAATATAAAGAGTTTCCTATCCTGGGTATAGAGTATCTATGGGTGCACATAACTGAACACATGCTTAGTACAAGCACTATAAGGGATTGACGTAACATTACAGTAGTCTTGTGTAGCCAGACCACCATGGTGGCTCCTTTGTTCTCATGGGTCACCTGGGTCTGGCTATGTAAGACTAACACAACAGCACGCGAAACTCTTAATTCCAACTGCATGCACATGTGCATTCCCTTAGCCTAGGGCCTCGGAACAGGTTAGTAGGTTGGATATCATGAGGTGGCTGAATGACAGATGGTGAAAAAGACCTTATAATATTATAGCATCCATTACCATAGAAACAGTACTATTATACAGCAATTATATAATGTATAAAACGCTAGCAACAGTATAAAGCGTTAGTAACGGATGCTATACTGGTTAAGACATGGACACTTGGGCAGTATGACATATAAAATACACTTGCCCTCGGGATTCGGTATTTTATATGTCATAATGCCCTCGTACCCATGTCTTAACCACTACATAAAAACTATTTATTATGAACTGGCCATCAGACACATGGGTCTCTTTTCAATATTAAAATCGACAGGACTCTGTTTGAGAAATCAGTGAACAAACATTTTTATGTTGATATAAGAACACGTCATGCACACACACATACACACACACACACACACACACACACACACACACACACACACACACACACACACACACACACAAACACACACACACACACAATAGGGTCACCACTGAACATCCACATACACAAACACTCACTTCTTTCTCTCCAACTGCAACTGGTTCTGCATATGTCACTCCCTCCACAGGAGGAGGAGGAATTGGAGTTGGATTACCACTTTCAAAGTCAACTTCAGTATAACACAATGTTCTGGACAGTCTACTACTGAAAGGATTACTGGAGGCTGATGGATCTGGGTCCTAACAAATGATGACGTACATAGTGATGGATTACAGTTGCTTCACCTTGAGTATAGGTGTACACACACACACTATGAACATGTGATGTATGTACTCACAGTACAAACACATGCAGAAGACTATATGTACATAGATGGTATACATATCTGCGTACATGTGGACTAAATCTCAAGCCATTGTCTCCATGTTCTCTTGTCATCCAACAAAAAGCTACCAGAATAAGGATTGCTAACAAAACACCAATAAGGGCTGTGACCATGAAAACAACAACAGCAGTGATAACAAACGGAGAGAGTAGGTTGTCTCCTTCGGATTTATCTATGGGAGAAAGGGCATATAAAATTCAATACAAGTACAGTATTTGTAGTTGTTCATATTCCAATCATAGTGGGTTATGAAGAACTGTACAATATCCAATACTAGAGTATACATTCAGTTCAAAACATCCTATAAGTAGTGGATTATTATCTACCGATTTTTATAAGTGTGTAAAAGCCCATAAGGAACTAATGATTAATTGTGTAGCTGTGTATTGTAGTGTCTTCTCCATGGTGTAGCTCACCTGTACTTTGTACTGTTTATTGTTATATCACAGTACAGCAGACCATCATCCTATGCTGTTACCTCATACTTAATCTATTAAAATAGTCACCTTTGTATGTTCTAGATTGTCTGTGTGATCTGTGCATGCTACTTGCAAGATATCTTTGTGATTTGTGTGTGATCTTTGTATGCTTATAAAGGACAGTTGTAGTAGCAGTTGTCAGTAGTTGTACTAAAGTTCTGAGTGGATGAGTTATGAATTAATGAAGAGTTTAACTTGGTGAAACGTCTTGTTCCGCTAGTTTCGGATCGTAGCATTACGATAGGAGACTGAAACGTTACAAGTGTATACGCTCGGCAGATGAGAGAAGAGATCACACACATATACTGCACTATGCTACACTACTGAAGTCTACTCCACCAACTGTTCCACTCACCAGATGTTGTCACACTGAGCACTCTTATTCCACCAACCACTCCCGATCCACCCACTCCATGTACACTGATCTGATAAGAGGTACCAGGTTGGAGTCCACTGATGGTGTATGGAGAGGATGAGGTGGTCACATTGGTACTGGTCCCACTTCCAATCTCATTCCAAATTACAACAAAGGTGAACATTTCAGACTCGAAACATTGTAGTACAGTGTTCCATGTTAAAGTGATAGTGGAACCTGTTGTTGATATTGTCACTTCGGGAGGACCTGGTTGGGCTGGTGGAGAGGAGAGGAGGGTCAATTACGTATGTTAACAATAACAGTAGTAATGTTCAATACTACATTACCCTACATACCTACACAAACAGGAGTAGTGACGGTGACTCCAAATTAACATGAATACATACCCAGTGGTTCCACGTTGTATTCTACACCTTCCACTATTATTCCATTGCTCAAGACTTCACAACATCGGATAGCCTTGTCCTCCTCACCACTCAAAGCACCGACATTAGCTATTATCAACTGAGGACCAGTGATTGTGTATAGACTGGAGTTAGTGAGGTTACTATTCCTGTCTATCCACATAAAATGTGATCTCCTATTATTGTGTAGTCCACTGACTAGACATGTCAGAACAAGTGACCTGTCCTCACAAGGAGGAGCATCAGCAGTGGGTCGAGGGTAGGCTGAAGAGAGAAGAATTGATCATCACACTATCATCAAGACACAGAGTGTGGAGTTAGTACTCACTGGACCTCACTACTTCACTAGTTGCTGGTCCTACATTACCCACTCCATCAACAGCTTGGACTGACACATTATACACTCCTTGTACACTGGTTGGGATAGTGTAGTTGGTGACCTGGTCAGAGACTCCACTACCAGTAGTAGTAGTACCATCATCATTGGTGTACATCCAGGATACTCTGTACCTCACAGCACAGGGTTGGGAGGTCCATCTAACAGTGATGGTGGGCTCCAGAGGGTCCATGTTTGTGATGTTAGGTGGGGTCAGGTCTGTACAATAAAAGTATACATAGACACTGCATTTGATACAACCATCGGGGCTAAGTGATATGTACACCCTACACAATAGCAGCTTCAGGTGCGCAGAACACATTGGAACAGAACAATGTATACATGTACATGTCAGCAATACATCCTAGTACGTACATACATGTCAACAGTACACTAGTATGTACATGTCATTAGTACACTAGTACGTACATGTCAACAGTACACTAGTACATACAGTGCCTTATCTCAGTGAGGCTGTCACATTCTTTATTACTCAATTAGCGTGTGAATACACAGTAAACAATATCCCATCGTGTAACAATGGAATAGTTGCTATTTACAACAAATATGGTGAAAATGGAGGAGTATATGAAGTTATTACCGAGAACAGTCACCTGTTGTGTGTGGTGCTATGGGATAAGCTATGAGCACTGGATAAGAACGATGTTCAAGAATTGAATGAAAATGGGTGAGAATACAGTACAGTATACCAATGTAGCCTGATATGTGTGTGTGTCTGATCTACGCAGTATGGGCCATGCACACAGCCACCTTGTTGACCTGCTGGTTTCTGCAGTAGGAACACAGACACCAGATTGCACGGGTGTGTCATTAGTGTATGTACATGTGTGTGTGTATGTGTGCATGTGCGTGTGTGTGTGTGTGTGTGTGTGTGTGTGCCTGCATGAATGCGGGCATGAGTGTGTGTGTGCATTCGCACATTTGACATCACGTACGTACATATGTAAAGATTTGTACAGTTATGGAGGATTACCTCATATGCACAAGAAGTCCCACAAGTGCAAAATTGAACTGCTATTGCCAACAGCATGGTAAGTACATGTGGTGATTATGTACTTCAGATGAATTGGAAGGTAGATTTGCTTGACATGTACAGTCTCTTGGGATGGATCCCGAGTACTGGAGAGTCAAGGTATTCACAAAGTAAAGGAAAATTGTACTAAGTACATACATTTGCATTGGCGAATAAAGTTCAATGGCCGTCAGCCAGTGGAGAGCAGACCATCCTGAGGTGGACAAATCTGGGATGACAAGCATATACCCTCTGTATTCTCATGAGTACTACCATCCAGTGCACAACAGACAAATACAGCATCATATGATACAGAGGAAGCAGGAGGATGTGTTGGGTGACTGTGTTCCCCATCTTTTCAGCCTGGATGGACTATTTCAAGGGGGGGGAGCAAATATGGACTACCATATCTATGTGGTGTACATGTATGTACATGTTTCTTACATGTACTGCATATTCCCTACTTTTCCAGCAAACGTGTTCAATCCTTATAGCTGCATGACTAAAAGTGAAGTCAAAGACTAAAATCAGGGAATTATTTTTATTTATTATTGTTTTCATTTCAACTTCTGGTATGAGTTCAGGCCGGTAAGCAGGCTTCAAAAAAGGGGGGTTACATTTTTAGTCCAGTTCATATCCACCTGTCCTCACACATGTATGCCATCATAATTATATAGATCATCATTGAAAGTTTAATATTAATTAAGTAACACATGCAGCTTACGTATGTCTGGTCATGTCACAAATATATGTATATATACACAAAGCTCAATAATATCTACTGTGCTGAATCAAAATTAGCAAATTAGCTGATTCCAGTCTACATAATCATTACATCATATAATGGGGTGACTGCATCACCTTTGTATCAGATCGAATTACTGTGAAATTTTGATCATTTGTGCCCTAGACAATGGTGACACTTGGACAACAGCATTTTTTCATTTCAATGTATAGACACAAAGGGGGGGTTCAGTTGAACCCCCTTGAACCCCCCCCCTGTGTACAGGCCTGGAGTTTTGAACTCGAATTTTAACTCAAATTACTTGTTCGTCAACAAGTAATTCGAGTTAAATAACGCGTTGGGCTGCCCCACCCCGCACTCGAATCACTTGGAGGTCTTTCTTAGGTTTAGAAGAACCTTCGCTGAAGTTATTACGTTCGGTGAAGCTTCAGCGCACGAATTCTAGCCCAATTTCTAATTGTCGGCGTTCGAAATCGGCCATCTTTATTTCGCGCAATATAAATTATAATATAAATTCATTGTTGCGGTTACGCGTAGGAACACGTATTATATATCTATCTATCTATCAATCTATCAGATGAGCGTTACATACTGGAAGTCGAAATGAAAACAATTAAAAATTAGAGTATTGCCTGACCCTATTTGGACGGGTGGTGAGGAAATGGGGAATATACTGTATGTATGTGAGGTAACTGGTTACATGTCCCATGCATGTATGCATGTTAACCAACTTGTTACACGTCATATATACATGTATGTATGTGAGGCAACCGGTTACATGTCTCATGCATGTATGCATGTCAGTCCACAGTGTCACAGTGGTAGTCATACTGTACAATGATAGTACATCTGCACAGTTATGGGTACATCTGCATGTATGCACAGCCATGTATGTGATAATATCAATCAGTCAAATACAGTACACATCATTGCGTTCACTAGACACATACATGTGTTTATGAATGTGAGTCCACCTGCACAGGCAAGGAAAACTAATAGGGAAAGTAACAAACCCGGGATGAGGAGGTGATGCTTACACCACAAGCATCAAGTACTGTGTGTGTGCGTACATGCAACGACACAGACACACATGCAGTAATACGTCTGTACGATACAACCCAGTGAGGAACCTTGTATGCACCTGACCAGTACTTGTACTGTGTACAGTGTGTACATTCTGGTGAAGGTCTGGAATATTGTGTCAGTGATGATGTGGACATGCAAGTGTGTGTGGGATTGTGCACAGTCCAATGCTTGTGTGAGAAACAGACATACTACTCAGGTAGTGGAATAGATACATACATATGTGTGTACTTATGCACAATATTATGTGTATGATGAGTACCAACTGTATGCACCCATGCACTGTACACTCACCAACAGGATCTACAGTAACCACTCCACTAGTTTCCAGTTCACCCACAGGCATAGCTAATACCAGAAAACAAGAATAGTTGAATGACTTGTTCCTGAAGTGGTCCACTGTGATGTTGATGGTGAGGGTTGTATGGGTGAGGTCCTCTGATGTGTCATCCTGGAGGTATATACCAGTAGTTGGTGTGATCCCCACTCCATTCTCCCTCCATGTTGGTACAGTAGTTATGTACCCTCCAGAGTTGCTGGCCAGGTCAGGATGGTGACACACTAGAGTCACTACATCTCCATAACATGGAGTAGGAGTGGATGTGGAGATGGAGGGGTCAGCGTGAACTGTACATTGTAGAAATAGTAAATAGAAAATGAACAATAGATCCCTGTACATGTAATCACTACATTTCATCAACACACAATATAGATTGCCATAATAACACTACTACTACCATAGGCTCCCTATGTTGGTCCACAAATATTCATCATTAAATTTTGATTATGTACATACATCTGTATGCTTGGTACTGCACTGAGCCATTACACATAGTATGTATGTACAAGTACCTTATTAGGTATTATGGTACACATGTATGCTGTATGCATGCATGTATTATAATATTATGTACTTTTTGCTTGCACAACACATCATTACAGTATATATAGCAAATAAAATGATGGAACATTAGGTGGTGTAAGGTATGTAGTATAGTGTTCACTATACACAAATGCAAAACATTTACTTGTACTGAAACACACAAATAACACCAGAAGGCTTGACACCATGCAACTAGTCATCGTAGGTCCAAGAACAGCTCTTAGTTGAGGATGTGATGTCTGTGGAAAAGGAGAGAGGGATGAGAGTGAGAGGTGAAACAGTTGCTTTGGTCATTGTGTGCCACAATCTGCTGTGATTTGATATTCCTCAGTGAGATGCACATACGTACAGTATGCCAAGTATGCAAAGGCACACATGGAATGTACCATGTTCACCCATATGCATGTACAGCACATACGTATGTACATATATACAGTTGGATGAATAGCATGTAGAAAATATATTATGCACACATGTAGACACACATCATTTTCTCAAAGTGCATGTAAACATAATGGATTTGCTCAGTACACAAGAGTCCCACATTTGTGTGAAATCACTGGAGCTATGCCTACCAGCCCAGGTTGGGATCAGGTGGATCTACACTGGAGCTAAGGGACATGAGGTTCACTGTTGGTGGCAAACAGTGGTCACCTCTAGTCATCCACACTCACAAGTCCATTGAAACAGGTGCACACCAAGAAGTGGCATACAACACCAAGGATCCATCATAGTGTCTGTTACTGGTTGGCTTATAACTACTACATACATTACTTTACATGTGTTACAGCACACATATGCTGTATACATCTACAACACAACACAATAATGTACCAAAATAATGTTGGAATATGCGTATAAGTACGTATGTATATGCATGCATGCAAAAATGAACACTGTACATGTACACATGTACATGTGTATACATATGTGTACATGTGCATGTACTGTAGTAGTGTTACACAACCTTGGTAGCATAGAAACAGCTACTGTTACAATACTCAAAATCCATTAGGTATGGGTGACTGTGTAGGCATTCAGCTCCATGACTATATGTGGGCTCAACACAGGTAACATGTATGTACATACGTACGAGTCATACAAGAGTGTATGGTGTGTACCTGTGTATGCATATATGTACATGCAACCAAACATGGGAATACAGTGAGATGACTACAACATTGCGGTTACTAGAACAATAATGAGTTGAACAAGCTTTCATAAGCTTATCCTCCCACATACATGTGTTCACTGAGCTTTTGTTGCCCATATAAGGTGACCCACGAAGGTGAAAATGGATGACATTAACATACAGAAAATAACAGGTGCACAGTACATACATTGTGTTCAGAAGTAGGCAGGGACAACCTCACTGGGCAGGGGTGCTCACAAAGGAAATGGGTGAGTGTTCTGTGAATTAGTTGAGAAATGCATGCACAAGTAACCGAGAGACCGACTACAGCAGTGAGGATACGAAGGAAAGGATTCGTGTTAATGCCAGGAGCTAGCAAAGGTTATATTGTATATAAGTACTGTAACTCTGTCTGCATTTCAATGGCATCATTGACAAACAGTGGATTAAGAAAAAATGCATTGAACATCTGGTACTGATCTACTGTGATGAATTTCCTCATCCCACTATGTATCATGCAGTGGACAATTAGTGGTTTTCCTGTAACACTTACCAGGCATCACTTGACAATGACCTACAGTTCACCCATGTGAGCAGTGACACCAAATCTAGGTCAGCCGCTATGTTGGTAGCACAACTACCCATAATCAATATACCCATGTACCTATGTATGCACAGAGGTCTGCTCATCATCCAAAACAGCTGTTGTGTAAGCTTTGTATTATCTGGTTGTGGTATCTACAGCTTGTAGGATTCAATCAGCATTAGTTGAAACGTGAGCTAATTGATGACACAGCTACTGATGTAACAGCAAAGTTCACATCAAAGCAAACACCATGTGTGCTGCATGTATGAACAGGTCCAACTTGCTCAGTAAGCAATTTGAAGGGCACACTAAATCTGCACTTTTCATCAGAGGTACTTGCTATCAGTACTGGTTGACATAATAGTATACATGAACTAGGGACTGAGTGAAGAGTATGCATTAACCAGGACAATATGTAGTGTGGAAAAGATGCTTAGATACTTACTGACTCAGTTACACTGTATGTACATAGGTTTCATGGACAGTGTGTACCACTTACATAATAACAGAACAAAAGTCCTAGGAATATTTGCAACCATAGCTGAGGCCCATCCCATCTGGGACCAACCCAGGTTCACTTGGTAATTTTAGGAAGCGCTAACTCCCATGTGAGAATGTAGTTCTGATAAATCATCCATAGCATCCTGTTTACATCCATATGCGTATCTCGCACACACATATACATATATTAATTCAGTGTGTGTGTGCATAACATACATGCGTATTTGTACATAAGTATATACACAGGACGTCCTGTAATACCTAGAAAGTGGGAATGTTAATTTTGGGGATGACTGCACAACACAGATGTACATGGTGCCATTTCTTTATCACAATGTCATTCTAACAACATTCACACAAAGTTTGGTCTGAGGGAGCACTATCCTGATGAAGTAATAACCTCGTTTCACCTCAATGCATGGAGTAGTGTACCACATACCTGGAATGCAATGTGTTACACACATCATTGCATACATGGTCTTACAGAGCCAGGCCACTTGGTGTACCAAAAAATGGCACATACAGTGTTGGTCAGTGTTGGAATACACTAGTTTGTATACCTACAGTACAGTGCATAGCTACATATGTATACATGTACTGTATGTACGTACACCTTTATAGTATAGGCTGCACACACACATGCACATGCACATACACACACACACACACACACACACACACACACACACACACACACACACACACACACACATGTAACCGGCATATCAGGGAATGCTGTCTCATGACAGGAGTGTACACACATGTACACATGTTTATGTATGTCTTGGTAACAGGGCAGGACATTCAAAATCCAATGCATACTTGTATCCTGGTGGAGGGGAGGATCAAAAGAGAAATCTGTGCATACATAAGCCATGTAGCACAGGTCAGTGATACAGCACAGGTCACCAGACAGGTTTCATAATTAGGATTAATTGCATGAGAACAAGGCAGGAAATTAGTAAACACATTTCTATTGCATATAATATGTTGCATTGAGCTATGCGCATATTTGCTGTATAAATTGTCCATCATTCATAATGCCAGGATATAACTATTATTTACAGTACACGATAACACAAACAGGCTTGTCAACTATACATACATATGTATGTACATACGACACACTACATACAGTGTACATGCTGCTCTATTGAGAATGTCATGAAAGGGAACTGTTAGAATAAAGAAACTGAAATGTACGTACATGTGACTAGATCTCTCACTTAGAAATTCAATTTCATTCATAATATTGAAATAGAAACATTCCTATGTTTACCATACAATGTCACACAAACATGTTTATTCATACTGTAACTGTACAGAGTTGTAACTTTGACTAGAAGTATTTTAAGTAACAGCCATATACCATATACCAACAGTCATATTTAGAATTGAAACAGTTATAGATTAATAGCTATAATTTCTGTCTGTAGTCTGTAACCCGGGTGACCTCCCATATGGGAGATTAAACGCTCATTGAGCGATTGATTGAACTGTACAGAGTGCATATATATGTAATACATTATAATTATTATTATTCCATCAGAACTTCAGGCTGATCTTTTCTGTAGAATATAACAACAGTCATAGTAGGTTGTACTAATTCATAAATTATGATATAAATTCATTGTGGTGGTTATGCGTAATATATCGGATGAGCATAATATACTGGAAGTCGAAATGAAAATACAGGAAAATGCCCGTCTGTAGGCATTCTTGTCAGACCTGTCTTTGTATGAATAACCCAAGTTTCTGCCTACCTTAATGTAAAATGGCAGCTTATCTACATGTAAATATGTAGATATGGGCCAGCCAAGACTACAGATATCCTACACTCCTACTTATGTACTTATCACAATATGTACTTAGACAACTGTGCACAAAAGTGCATACTAATATTATCTACAACGTGAAAATAAGTATATACGATGATTACCCTGATGGTTACAGATTGCGAGTACATACGTACACATTTTCAGTACATAGGTATATATATAGTCATCACTTATTTAAAATTAAAACAGTTACTGTATATACATACACTTATAACTAATCAATTATAGTTAACAACATACATACGTATATTATGCAGGTCGAATACAGCCGAAAAGTAATGCAGATAAGGATCAGATAGAAACTACACACACACACACACACACACACACACACACACACACACACACACACACACACACACACACACACAAACACACACAAACACACACACACAAACACACACACACACACACACACACACTCAAACACACACACACACACACACACACACACACACACACACACACACACACACACACACACAGCAATCTAAATACAATTAATCTAATAAATTCAATGTAATTATCCAACTTGGCAAAGTTCTATAGACTTCACAGCAGGCAACATTGCCCTTTAATTAATATATACATTACAAGTTCAATGATTGACAGAACTACGTATGTAATTGAATATGTACTTACATATTTTCCAACAAGATACATGTCTACGTATGTAATTACACATATGTATGAGGATTGACCAGTTAAGAACCTCACAATTATTAAAACATTTGAAGCAGAAAGCACACTAGGCAGTCAGCCACTATCATTATGTATATAAGTCAAAGATAAACTGAGTAGAATAGATTATTGCAGAACACCCATGTCCATATCAACTTGGAAACATTCAAAAGGAGTAAGAAAGGTGCATGTATTAAAACATACAATAGGAAAAACAACTATGATGTGTGCTGTTTACAAAGCCTTCATCCCATGGAAATCTTCAGAATTCAAAGTAAGTTCTTATGAATTAAGTATACATTATTTAAATTTACGTACATGCCAGTATATTATAAATTCTTTTATGTTGTACATCAGCCAAAATTTCGAATCCTATAAATTCGATAAATTCACTGTAGTCCGGTTAAGAAGCATTAATTTTTGTATGTACGGCTTATAGATTTCAAAATCGATAGCCCCTTTACACTAGAGAAATCTTGAAGCGATTCCGTTAAATCGCTTCTTTTTATCTGGTTCGCCTAAACCGGTTTGGCGCCTTACACACTCACGAGTTGAAGCGATTAAGTTTAAAGGGTTTTACGAACCACTTTAAAGCTCTAGTATAAAAGTAAAGACTAATGGAAGGACCACTTAATGGCAGGAAATAAGGGCCACCGCTAGATTAAACTCACTCTGCACAGTCCGCGTGGCGCTGAGCGATTCATGGAACGCTAGAGCGTTCCAGGCTGCAGTCGTACTTCTTACTTCCGTATATATAGGCGTTTATTCGATAACGTCAGATGATGCGGTCCGCCAATTTGAGTGGCAAAATACTTGTGTGGCACCATAGATACTCCGTGGGCAGTATCTATGGTACGTATACGTACCGGATTGCGTACGAGCTGAACCGAGTGTCATTGATCATCCCATTGAAATTCTCTACCAATGAACACTCGGAAGTTTTCAAAGTACTACGAAGGGCTCGAAGGCGTCGCAAAAGAGATATCGTCAAAAACTTGACCTAATCGAGGCATAGACGATCCCAATACTTTTAACGCGAATCGTAAACCTCGAACCATCGACAGCAATTCTTGGCCTCAAATCGAGTATCCATATAATATTATATATAATTTTCTAATAAATACTCCCAGCCCATACACTAAAGATGAATTATAAGCTTACAAGAGTTTAGAGGAATTCAAGTATCTCTTAGGTTGGGTGAGCCAAGTCGCTCTGCATTCTATTGAGCCTAATAACAGCAAAGTATGCACGTATGTGAGGCAACCGGTTACATGTCTCATGCATGTATGCATGTCAGTCCACAGTGTCACAATGGTAGCCATACAGTGATAATACGTCTGCACAGTTATGGGTACATCTGCATGTATGCACAGCCATGTATGTGATAATATCAATCAGTCAAATACAGTACACATCATTGCGTTCACTAGACACATACATGTGTTTATGAATGTGAGTCCACCTGCACAGGCAAGATGAGCTAAGAGGGAGTGTAACAAACCGGGGATAAAGATGTAATGCTTACACCACAAGCACCAAGTACTGTGTGTACATGCAATCACACAGACACACAGGCAGTAGTAGGTACAATGCTACCCAGTGAGGAACCTTGTATGCACCTGACCAGTACTTGTACTGTGTACAGTGTGTACATTCTGGTGAAGGTCTGGAATATTGTGTCAGTGATGATGTGGACATGCAAGTGTGTGTGGGATTGTGCACAGTCCAATGCTTGTGTGAGAAACAGACATACTACTTGGGTAGTGGAATAGGTACATATGTACGTGTGTGTGTACTTATGCACAATATTACAGCACGAGTAGAACAAGCACCAACTACATGTACACATGCAGTACCCACTCACCAACAGGATCTACAGTGACTCCTCCACTAGTTTCCACTTCACCAGTTGGTAGCCCATTCTCAGCTAACACTAGTAGACAAGAATAGTTGAATGACTTGTTCCTGAAGTGGTCCACTGTGATGTTGATAGTGAGAATTGTATTTTTGAGGTCCTCTGATGTATCATCATGGAGGTATATACTAGTAGATGGTGTGATCCCTACACCATCCTCCCTCCACAATGGTCCAGTGCTAAAGTACCTTCCAGGGTTGCTGGCCACTTCAGGATGGTGACACACTAGAATCACTACATCTCCATAACATGGAGTAGGTGTGGATGTGGAGATGGAGGGGTCAGCATGGACTGTAGATCGTAGAATAGAAAACAGAAAACTAAACAACAGATTCCTGCATGTAGTGGAATCACTACAATTCATCAACACACAACACTGATTGTTGTAATACCGTATGGACGGAAAGTTTCGCGGGGTAAAATTGCTCAATTTCGCGAAAAAATGTTTTGCGTTTTAAACGCCTATAGCGTTAATGGATTGTCAGACGATTATGTCATCGGGTGTTCACGAATAAAACTTTCGCGAATACTTGTTTCTTCACGAAATTCGCAAAACTTTTAGTCCGCGAAACTTTCCCGCTATACAGTAACACTGATAAACTGTAAGATGATTATGCACTTACATACCTACAGTACACGACAAGCGAGGTTTTAGCTGCACATTGAGGAGTGAAACACCATGTACTATGTACATATGGTATGTATGTGCCAACCAGGCTCCACTATGACAGTTCATGAATATTCATTGCTTCATTACATACATGCAATTGTACATACATGCTTGGTAATGTATGTACTGCAAAAGTTATATAATATAGTATTCACAAGTACATATTATGCATTATGATACAAATGTATGCTGTAAGTACTGTAATATTACTGTATGTACTTTATCTGTTTGTACAATACATTACAGTACTATATGAAATGGTGGAACACTAGGTAATGTGAGGTACAAATGTATGTAGTACAATGTTTGCTACACATACTTGTATATATGTACATTTCATATGAATAGCACAAAGAAAATATATTTCACACACAGTTATTTCTTGAAGTGCATTTATAAACATAATAGACTAGTAAGTGAGCCCTTCGGCGGGCTCACCTGCTACGGCGAGTCGTTCGCATCTTCGCTGGTGACAACAGAGGGTAGTTGTTATAACAACGGTAAGTTTAAAATTTGATCGTTGAACGGCAGCCAACCGAATCACCCGATAACCGGAAGTCAATGAGACGATAAATAAAAATGGCCATCATCTGCGAAGGAAAAACCAGAAATCGACGGTTCTCCTCATGGACAGTTAGATGGTCGATTTTAACCCGTGGAGGACACTTCCCGAACCGTACTTCGTAATCCCTGAGAGTTTGGTGGCACCCTGTGTAGTAGTTTTTGCCCAAAACGCGAACAAACAAACAAATGAACTGAATTATATATATAGATTTGTCCAGTACACAACAATACCATAACTGTGTGAAATCACTGGAGCTATGCCTACCAACCCGGGTGGAGATCAGGTGGATCTACACTTGAGCTGGGGATGTGAGGTTCACTGTTGGTGGCAACCAGTGGTCACCTCCAGTCATCTGTATTCACAAGTCTATTGAACCATCAGGTGCACATCAAGAAGTGACAACCGACAGCAAGGAACCACCCTTGATGCTGGTTGCTGGTTCACACTGCTTACATACATCACCTTACATGTGTTACAGCATATCATATATACACTGCATATATCTACAATACAACACAGTAATGTACAATACGTATACATACATATTCCAACATTATTAATACTGTGTAAAATTATGTGCATGCAAAAATTACTTCAGTACATGTGCATATATATGTAGTAGTACTGCACAACCTTGGTAGAGTGGAAAAAGCTACTGTTACACTACCCAAAATCCCCTAGGTTCAGTATGGGAGACTGAATAGGCAGGCATTCAACTACATGACTATACATGGACTTGATACTGGCAGTAGTCACATGATACGTCATACAAAAGTGCATGATGTGCAGTCGTGTACGTGTGTGACCTTACATGGAAATACAGACAGGTGGTTACAACTTTGCTCTTAATGGAACACTAGTTAAAACAAGCTGTGCACACATGTATGCACGCACCCACACACGTGCACACATAAACACAATCTTTACTGTCCATATAAGGTGGAAATAATCTTCATAACATTGACATACAGGAAATATGAAAACTAACAAGTGTAGGCACAATGTCTTCTGAAAGTGAGTAGAGACTACTTCACTGGGCAGGGGCCATTAGAAAGGAAATTGGTGAGTGTTCTGTGGATCAGTTGAGAAATGCATGCACAAGTAACAGAAAGACTGACTACAGCAGTGAGGATACAAAGGAAAGGATTTGTGTTAATGCCAGGAGATAGCAAAGGTTATACTGTATATAAGTACTGTAACTTTGTCTGCATTTCAATGGCATCATTGACAAACAGTGGATTAAGAAATATTGCATTGAACATCTGGCACTGATCTACTGTGATGAATTTCCTCATCCCACTAAGCACCAGTGCGGACAATTGGTGGTTTTCCTGTAAGTACCAGGCACCACTTGACAATGACCTGCAATTGACCCATGCAGGTGACCAATGGTACCAAGTCCAGGTCAGCCACTATGTACTGTAGCATAGCTGCCCATGACCATTACACCTATGCACATCGCCCAAACCAGCTCTGTTGTGCTGATTTTGTATTATCTGGTTGTGCTATCTACAGCTTGTAGGATTCAATCAGCATTAGTTGAAAAGTGAGCTAATTGATGACACAGCTCTGAGGTAACAACAAAGTTCAAAGCAAAACACTGTGTATTGCAAGTATAAACAGGCCCAACTTGCTTAGTAAGCACCTTGAAGGGTACTCATCAAGGATACTTACTATCAGTACTGGTTGACATAGTGTATATGAGCTAGGGACTGATTGAGGTGTGTACATTAAACAGGACAACACAGTGCAGAAAAGCCAAAGGATTAGATACTTCCTGACCTACTGTAGTTGCACTGTCTGTAGCTTTCATGAACACAGTGCATCATTTACATAATAACAGAACTAAAGGCCCCAGAAAATTTGTAACTATAGCTAAGGCTCATTTCTGAGGCTTGTAATTCCAGGATATGCTAACTCCCATGTGAGGATGCAGTTCAGAGAAACCACACAACATTATCCTGTTTACATTCATATGCGTATCTCCCCCCCACACATATTATACGTATGTACATATATTTACTCAGTGTGATGGCTTCGTGTAACACCTAGAAAGGTGATGATGTCAATGTTTGAGGATGAACAATCAGCACAGGTACACATTGGTGCATTCAATTATCACATTCTAACAACATTCACACAAAGTTTGGTCTGTGGGAGCACTATCCTGATAAATGAAGGGAAGTAATAACCCTGTTTCACCTCAATGAGTCGTGTACTGTATACAAAGGACGCAATGCTATGTGTGTTCCACACACATCACTACATACAATTTATTATAATAGTCTTACAGAGCTTGGACACTTGGTTTGTACTAAAATATGGCACATGTGGAGTGACTTGGTCAATGTTGGGCTCTACGTACATACAGTACATACATAGATAGGTATACATGTGCATACACAAGTATAATACAGACTGCACACACATGTACGTACAATACAGGCTGCACACATGTATAATACAGGCTGCACACACATGTACAATACAGGCTGCACACACATGTATAATACAGGCTGCACACACATGTACAATACAGGCTGCACACACATGCATGTACAACACAGGCTGCACACAACTTGAACCCAATCTCACTACTACAGAAACTCTAACTACATCACACATGTTACGATACCAGGGGAGGGTATCTCAGTCCACACATGCATACGTGTATGCATCTTGTTAGCAGTATGGGACATTCAAAACACAATGTTTACATGTAGCACGCATTGACACACCTGGTTTGTCAAACGGCCATGACATAACCCATACCACCTGCATGCTGCACTATTGAGAGTTCCAGAAAGGTGAAATGTTGGAATTCACAAACTGAAATGTTGTGTAGGTTTTGACTAGAATTATTGTTACTGAGAAATTCAATTTCATTCATTAAATTGAAACTAAAACCTTTGACAGCATTTTCAACATAACGTCACACGAAACTATTAGGTGGATTTATACTGTAGCCCTATGTACAGGATGTATACAATACAAATGACCACATACATACATTATACTCCAACAAACCCCTTGAGCTGTATGAAAGGGTACTGATGGGTTTTCTGGGCTGTCTGTTTGATAAGCACACAAGAAATAATATTAGAAATAGTGTGTTTAGAGATGTCCTGGTTGGGTGTAGTCAAATCCCTGTAGTGTATTCCTGGTAGGATGATGAGTTTTGGTAGTTTATATACAAACTTTATGCCAGAGGGGCAGATTCATTCTGTGTACAACAAGATGGTACACATGAGAAAATAAACATAGAAGTTTGTTTGCCATTATTACATATAGTAAGCTCAAAGCAGGTCTAATTGGGGGCATAGTTGTACCTCACCATGATCCAATGTACATACGTTAATCATATTCATTGTCAGTGACAATTGTATTCATGGCCGGACTCAACAAGTCAACAACTATAGGCTATGTTTACATGACAAGACTCCCCAATATCTCCTTGAAATGCCTCAGGTTTGCACATTCCAATATTTATGCATGACACTTGGGTCTGAACCAGTCTACATATAAACACAATATGTCACAATTTCATAGCACAAAATACAATAAGTATATAAGTACTCAGCTGTATGTGTAAGTGCATATCTGCAAAGTGTTAATATGATTGAAGTTGATCAGTATGTACATACTAAGTACATGTGTATATATAATATACATAAATGGAATTATCATATATCGCAAATTCAATGTTATTCACTAGCCAAATAATTTTTAAACCAAATGTTTCGACGGCTGACTGCTGCTATTTTAGTCCCCCAGTACTTATTATTATTCTTACATCATTTCACCACCCGCCTTATTATTATTCACACATCATCTTATCATCACCTGTCACCACACGCATAAAAGACGCACTCACACCCTGTATTCCATACCACTGAAGAAGACAGCAGTCAGCTGTCGAAACGTTTGGTGTAAAAATTATTTGGCTAGTGAATTACATGGAATTTGCGATATATGACTACACCTAGCCGTTCAACCATTTTCGCATGGAATTATCATGCTGTGCATATATATAGTTCGACCTGCTTAGTAAGTATCCCTGGTTAGTGCACACTCCTGGTTAGTACACACTCCTGGTTAGTGCACACTCCTGGTTAGTACACACTCCTGGTTAGTATACACTCCTGATTAGTATACACTCCCGGTTGGTACACACTCCTGGTTGGTACACACTCCCGGTTGGTACACACTCCCGGTTGGTACACACTCCCGGTTGGTACACACTCCTGGTTGGTACACACTCCCGGTTGGTACAAACTCCCGGTTGGTACACACTCCTGCTTAGTACACACTCCTGGCTAGTACACACAGTGTGCCCTCTAAGATACTCACTAAGCAAGTTGGACTGTACATGTATAAGGATTGGAGAACAGGAAATAGAAGACAGAGTTGTGAATCAGGATAATTATCATTCATATTGATCACTATAAGAACACTTTACATACATACACATTACTTATAGTGTTCATTATTATCTACCAAGGGTTGGGCCACTGTGGCATTTATCACATTCCAGGCATTTCCTAATCAAGATAACTGATAACATTTCTCATACCACAGTGCCTCAAAACATACACACACACACACACACACACACACACACACACACACACACACACACACACACACACACACACACAACACACACACACAACACACATACACACACAGCAATTCAAATGCAATTATAACAGCATAATTTAATCGCTATTAAGAGCAATCATATGGGAAATCTAATATAGCCTATGCCTAAGATATCCACACCATACCAACTTTTGTATGGGATACGCATACAGAAATTCAAACCATAACAGTACTATATATGTACATACATAATAATATGTACTTTTATACCATGAAATTCCTAACCAATGTAATGAAACTACATGTGGTTTGATCAGTTTAGAACATCACAGTTACCAATGCATTCACGTTTGAAGCATGAAAGTACGTCAGCACAGGGGTAAAGGTAGGAGTTAGGGTTATGGGTAGGGGTGGGGGTTAGGGGTAGGGGTAATAGTAGTAGGGTTAGGGGTAGGGTAGGGGTAGTAGTTAGGGTTGGTGTTAGGGCTGGGATACTATAATATCTGGTTCAGAAAAGGATCCCACATCTAACCACAACCCTAACAGAGCGGCATGACGCCATGTCGACGTCAAGGGTCATTATGGCCAGTGGGCGCATTCTTTTACGTGATTCACTAGAGAAGAATATCTGTTGTTGTTCTACATAGGACAAACTGAGTGAGGGTTAGGGTAACCCTGTACACAACAAATCATAAAAAAAACTCACTTAAACAGAATATAAAATACTCCTTAAGGTCTATAGATCACTAACGAGACAAGCGGTACGCGGTAGGTCCTTCAGGCAAGAAGAAAAGCGTGAAGCGTTGAAGTTCACTGTTGGATAGTGACGGATCAAAATGGCGTCTTCATTCGATTTCTTCAAAATTTCATCAAAATTTCAGTACTGAAAGGGAAAATCGCTCAGAATCATGACGGTATGCTGCCGATGCAATGGCAGCGGACGCTGTAGAAACTGTGTGTGCGCCCGATCAGGAAAGATATGCACCGATTGTCTTCCAAACAAAAACGGACGATGCGAAAATGCTGTAGGCCCCTCTAGGGGCGATGAGAGATCGAGTGAGACGTTTAGAAGTGATGAACAAGTGCCTTTGGAATACCCCGATTCGTATGAGCCTGTGACTCGAAACCCGCCAACAGAAAATGAGACCTGCTTACAAATTGAACAAGAAAGTGAACGAGCAAATGCCACATCAGATGGCATACCAGCCCTTCCTCCTTTCACAGGATTGAAACTTGCCAATTTTCAATGGGGTAAAAGAGATGGTGCCACCTTCACAGATCTCCTTGACAAGGCATACAACGAAGTAGTCCACTGGACGAGAAATCTCTTCAAGCTGCCATCTGGAAAAGTGGGTACATTGTTTGTCAATGAGTTATCCAGATTATTGCATGCATATGCAGACGAGACACCAATGGAAAACATCGCTATGAAAGCTGTCATGACTATGCCAGCCCTACTGTTACAGAAGCCTCATGCAAGATCCAGAAATGTGGAGCATAACAACCGTTTGAAAGAGAGGCTTGAATTATGGATGGATGGTGATATAGAGATTCTCTTACAAGAATGCCGAACAATCCAATCACGGCTCCCAAACACCACCCAGAGGCCAAAAAGTGATGGTGAGCTGGCTAGATCCTTTGCAAATCTGATAAGAATGGGTAACATCCAAGCAGCAATAAGGCGTGTTACAGACAGTGGCAACACTGGTGTGCTACCATTGAACAGTATTCAGCCAGATAACAGAACAGTGAAGGACCACCTCCAAGAGAAACACCCCCATAGGAAACCTGCATTGAAGGAAACCATTAGCCAGGAAGATCCAAAAGATGAACCACACGAGGTGATATACGGGGAGATTGATAATACAATGATTAGAACCATAGTCCAAAGAATGACTGGATCGGCAGGCCCATCAGGAGTCGATGCAACAGGATGGAAAAGATTTTGCTCATCCTATGGAAAAACATCAGAGGACCTATGCAAAGCGATAGCACGGGTTGCCAAGAGGATAAGCTCCTGCTATGTAGATCCAAAAGGTCTCATGAGCTTCACTGCGTGCCGTCTTATCGCTTTAGACAAGAATCCAGGTGTAAGACCAATCGGAATCGGGGAAGTCCTGAGAAGAATTATTGCGAAGGCTATTCTGATGATCACGTCAGCAGATATCCGCAAAACAGTGGGCACCCAGCAACTATGTGCAGGCCTGGTCAGTGGAGCTGAAGCAGGGGTACATGCAATGAGGACTCTAAAGGATGATCCTGACACTGAAGCCGTTTTGATGGTGGATGCCAGCAATGCGTTTAACACGCTAAACCGTGAAGCAGCCCTGCGAAACATCCGAATCCTCTGCCGAGCACTGGCACCAATCCTGATCAATACTTACCGGGAAGACTCGCTTCTTTTCATTGACGGAGAAGTAATCTTTTCACGAGAAGGGACTACCCAAGGCGATCCCCTTGCGATGCCTATGTATGCAATTGGAACACTACCCCTCATCCGCCAACTCCCAAGCGAATCCAGAAGTGTTTGGTTTGCAGATGATGCCACGGCTGGAGGGAAACTAGACAACCTCAAAATCTGGTGGGACAGCGTCCGAAATATTGGTCCCAAATTTGGCTATACACCCAATGCCAAAAAGAGCTGGATTATAGTGAAAGAGGAGGCTTTACAACAAGCAAAGAGCATTTTCAATGAATCTGGGATCAACATTACGACACAAGGGAAACGGCACCTGGGAGCGCCTTTAGGGACCAGCGCCTTTACCCAATCCTTTATTGAGTCCAAAGTGGCAGTCTGGGTGGAAGAGATCAAGCGGCTCTCCAGTATAGCGAAAACCCAGCCCCAGGCAGCATACACAGCTCTGACCCATGGGATTATGGGAAGGTGGGCTTTTCTGATGCGATCTGTGCCGGGAGTAGAAGACCTGTTTCAGCCCCTAGAATATGTAATCAGACACAGCCTGCTGCCAGCAATTACAGGTCGTCCTGTAATAAGGGATGATGAGAGGAAGCTGATTGCACTCCCAGTCAGACTCGGGGGAATGGGCATAACCATACCAACAGAAATGGCACCAAATCAGTACAGAGCTTCAGCCACCATCACAGAGCCATTGGTGTCCAATATCAGTCATCCGCCCCATGACCTCAATGAAATTGATGTATACAACTTACAGATCCAAATGAGGAAAGAATTGACAAGTCGCAGACGCCAGAACCAGCAGAAAGAAGCAGACAACTTGAAGGAGACTCTTCCTTCCACCCTCCAGAAATCAATGGAGCTCGCATCCGAGAAAGGAGCCTCCGCATGGCTAACTGCTATACCAATAGAAGAGCTTGGATTTACCTTACACAAACAGGCTTTTAGAGATGCACTTTGTATTCGCTACGGCTGGGAGCCTATCAGACTTCCCACTCATTGCACCTGTGGTGCACTTTTCTCCACCTCTCATGCATTCAGTTGCTCAAAAGGTGCATTTCCCACCATCCGCCACGATCATATCCGAGACCTTACTGCCCAGCTAATGACTGAAGTGTGCACGAATGTGGAGATAGAGCCAACACTACAACCCCTGTCTGGTGAAACCTTTCGAAATAGATCTGCAAATGTAGAAGACAATGCCCGGCAAGACATTAGAGCTCAGGGCTTCTGGGGTGGCCAGAAGGAAAGCGCATTTTTTGATGTAAGAGTTTTTAACTCATACGCGCCTTCCAACAGCACCGGGAGCCAAGCAGCCAATTTCAGAAGGCATGAGAAAGACAAGCGCAGAACATACGAAAGAAGAATCATTGAAATAGAACACGGCTCTTTCACACCCCTTGTTCTGTCCTCAACAGGAGGATGGGGACCCTCAGCTCAAGTAACCTACAAAAGATTAGCCAATTTAATCTCAGTGAAGTACAAGAAATCATACAGCCAAACCATGAGGATGATTCGATGCAAGATGGCCTTCTCCCTCATTGATTCAGCAGTGATGTGCCTAAGGGGAGCCAGATCTTCCTTTCACAAGCCAATCAGGTCTTTGGACCTAACAGACACCCCAATTGACCTTATTGTCAACCAGGGGAAGATCTAAGGAATTACATAACAGGACTATTATTATAACAATTATTATTATAACAACATTTATATTTAATACATATTTTAAAACTTGGAAAAAAAAAAAAAAACAAAAAAAAAGAAGAAAAGCGTGACGATTCACAGAAGACTTTTAACAAACACGCGGGGTCTCTTAAGTAAACGCTTTGTTCAAATAGGGCGTGATTGGGGGTGTTTCAGAATACTATTTCTGATACAGTACGTATATAGCTAGCTAGTTACTTCACGAGCAGACGTTGTCTTCAGATAAAATGAAGAAATTTGGGAAAATGTTGTTGCGTGTTTCCATCGTGGAGTCAAATTTCCGAACTTAGGGTCTAAATCTATGGTGCTATGATGGGCGTTTTCAATAGTGAACGCATAGATTACAACTGTCCATGATTCATGATTGATCTGATTTGAATCTATTATTATTCTTCATGAAATGTAATAATACGTACTTCCGTACATTGTATTAATTTGTCAGAATTTTGTCAGTGATCGCTATATCAGTTCAAATTATAAGTTATTTACCTGTGACTGATATTGAAGGTCTGTCAGAATCAATGGTTTGTCAGACTAGCTTTACACTGAACTGATACAATAACTAACTTCAATGGGTAACTAATTTTCCAATGTCCGTAGGTCCATTACTGATTCAGAAACAGTAGTACATCCCCTTTCCGCACAATCCAGAGACTACAATTGTTAATCATGATTGAACTGATTTGAATGATCTCAAACACTATACAGCTACAAAGAAGTACACAAGAGCGACATCTGCGTTTTGGGTGCTCCACTCAAATTTAAGAAGGCTTGATAAATAACAACACTTAGATTTCACAAAAATTCCCATACAGAGGTAGCTTGAGGCTTGTATAAATATTACATTCGTAAATTAAACCTCAATATGAATAATCTAAGAATGATGGATATACTAAGCATGATCAATAAATTAACAGCTGAGGAGTTGACAGACATGCAAACAATAAACACTTTACAATAGACATAAGTCTTAGACCAAAACACAAGTGGGTGTTCTTCCATTTAATGAATTCCAACAAAATTAACATACCAATTTATAGTCTTCACATTTGGCACAGTACCTCCAATAGCTTGTGGTTAATTCTCCTGGGTACCAGACCTCAAATAACTGAAGCAGTAAAAGACACCATATCATGATCACAGTGGTCAGTGAATCAATTTGTAAAATCAACAATACATTACCACAAAGATGAAATCATCTTTTGGTAACTACAAGACAGACCAGCACCATGATATGTGTTGAGTAAAACCAGTGATGACTCTCTGTAGCCATTACACCTGTCCACAAGTGTCTGTTTCCCAGCTTGCTTGATATATAATATATACAAGAGACAGAAGTTAACTCCTTTGGTAAATCATCCAAAATCTTCAGACACGGCATAACAATAGGTTGTTGTATATCGCATACATAAAAACTTTGGGCACAAATAAGTTCTATAAAAACATGCTGAGAGTACCGTTACCAGGGGCAGGGTGAAAAGTATCACTGTGTACATGTGTACTATGCATATTAGTAACATTATGTAGTAGTAGAGGTAATATGTGACTTGGGTATTTAATACAGCACAGCTATAGGACACCTTTTGAATTGCTATAAGCACATTCCCGATGGCAATAAACACCACTGCCCACATGCACATGATCACATAATACATAATATCAATGACCATGTATCATGATATACATCAACTCACATGCCGACATGTGCGCAGAATCGTTGTTTTAGTAAGTACATCATAATGTCTGCCATAATATAATTTCATTACATGCATAATATACATTGACCATGATGATTACTGTGGATTGTTGAGATGTATAGAATCGGATACTCCATTCTGAGCTTTCTAGTAATACTCGTTTTAATGAATTGCCAATCTAACTAAAGAGAAGGGATATACGTACAACAGCTACTGGAAGTGCTGCTTGTAATTATGGAAATATTACTACGAGCACTGAGGTCGCTCATATAGATTATCTCAACTATGGCTGCATACCACACGTACTGTAAATATATACCACACAACTTCAGGCACCCACAATCCACATAATAACATACCCATGCACAGGTATGTGCACACAAGTGCCCCACATGCATGTATGTACATTGATGCATATTTAAAGAATGCAATATGCCGACCTCCAGTAACATGAACTATTGATCTACATACTGTATGTACTCTCATGCACTCAAAGTAGTATATTAAATTTCAAATGTAACACCAATATTTGAAATTTAATATACTACTTTGAGTGCATGTGAGTACATACAGTATGTAGATCAATAGCTCATGTTACTGGAGGTCGGCTATCAACACTTCTACCACGATCTGTTGTCTGATCGAGGAGCAATTTCCAGTGTGTCAGGTACAGTGAAACCTCGTTAATCTGCCACCGCTTAATCCACCAATTGCAAACGTTAAACCATTTAATCTGCCACAATTCCCAGCACCAATATAATGTACAAGTACCAATGAATATTTGTTAATCTGCGAACTCGTTATACCATATTCTTTGAAAATGAATTGTGGCGGATTAACAAGTATTCACCAGCTGTATACAGTTTCTGTTTAGTGTGGAGTAGGTTCTGAGAAGCATAATAACATCATGAGCTCGAGGGAGCAACACACATGAATGCACTAAAACTTTTTATCCACTAAAATTTCCCAAATCAATATAATCTAAATTCTTTATGTATATCCAGTTAATCCTACATACTTGTTAATCAACCATGTATTTTGAAATGATTTGTGGTGGATTAAAACATATTCTCTGTGTGTACAATTAAATAATAAATGGTGTGTGTATTATACAACAAAACCCACTGCTAAAAGTTAGTGCAGTGTAGCTATAGCTAGATAATAGTGCATATAAGCTATGGTACTACAAGTATACTGCACTTAAGGTTGAATAAACAGTAAAGTCAAAAAAGGTTATTTTTATAGTTCATGCCGCAGCACAAATAATGCTCCACTGTGGTGAAGAGCTGTCTGAAAGAGGTGAGCTGACCAGTGCACCAGTGTATACCACAGCTTTCTACTGATATTGTAGACCCCATCATTCACGGTTGATGTATATTGTAACAGTTCAGTTTTCTTGTTTGTACACAATCCCCAGTTCTGCTGATAGTGTGATGGATGTTGCGATATTTCAAGAAAGCCGTAAGTCTCCCCACTGAACTGTGTTGATTTTTGATTCACTGGCGGCAAGTCTGTGCTTTTGGAAATGATCGAATCCTGGTTGATGGGTGGATCAAAGGAAAATGTGAATAGGTACACATGTAGAGGATATGCACAAACCACAGTTCACTGATACAGCACACACCATTGGACTACAGAAAAATGGAAGTGAACACATACTTTGTTTTCTTCTTCAGGTACTACCTCAGAGTGAGCCAACATTTCAGAGCAACTTTGTGTTTCACAAAAACAGGAGATCCGAGGTCTCCATAAAGAGAAGGTGAAAATACGTTGAAATTCTTTCATCTTTGTGTTGGGCAAAGTTTCCATGTCATTGACATCTGTGTCCTCAAAACTCTACGGTTCATAGGTGGAAACATTGTTAAGTTGGATGCATACACACACATACATGTGTTGGTACACACAATGTGTTAAACAAAATACATGCATGGTAACAATCATGTACACATGTGTACACATTACACAAACATACGTACATTGCTCCATACAACATACCACGGATGTTTGTCCAGGGGGTGTGTTGGGATCATCTGTCCTTGGTAGATCAGGGCATCCATAAGAAAAGACAGTGACAGCCATGGGTAGTGGTTCCAGACATTCTTCACTAGCAACAGAGGCAGCTGTAGGGAGTGGTTCCTCTGGATACTCAAGGTTGGCAATAGAGGCAGCAGTTGATGGTGGAGGACAGGTAGTCAGTGTGGTTTCTTTTACTTGGACGGGCATTGCCTCCTCTTCCATCACCTCCTTCTGGGGTACCTGAAGGTAACCATCAGATAGCTATATATGAGTTCTCTGCATGAATATGCATACATGATTAAGACTCGATGCAACACTCACCCTCTTATGGAACACCTCATCCTCCTCATCGCACTGTTTGCACTCGAAGGGTGACAGAAACAATCCACTAACTAAAACCATAGGATCCCAAAACTGACCATTGACAATGGTATCCCTGGGCTATGAGGATGTAAAGAATGAGGAAGATAGATGAGCGTATGTACACCATGTGATGTAGTGTGGGTTATGTAACTCACTGGAGACCTGAATGGGTCATTGAGAGTCTGTAAGGGAGGTGGAGAGATGAGAGAAAGACGTATGTATCATACTTGTAGTATTTGAAAAGTGTTGCAAATTAATTTTCTCAATTGCCCTAAACAGGAAGCAGTGTAATTTGGGAGTGCACGTCAAACATGAAAGCATATTCGGTAAGTAGGCTAGTGATGGACATACAAGTCATACAATTGGTAATACATTAAACAACCACACGACATTGCAGAAAGAGCACAGAACAGTCGTATGGCTGAGGTTAGGTGTTATGTACAGTCAAAATTAATGAGCTGACCTTGACATCATCATCAGCTGCCCTGGAGAGGACATGTTTTGGAAATGGATGATCAGCTGAAGACGGGTTGGATATCTGGACAGGGCTTGGAAGGCGATCACTCTGTAATGAGAGGTAGGGGATTGTGTCGAATACAAGTTAATTGCATTACATACATACAAAGATGTATACTCCTACAAAATCTAATGAACAGGAAATTGATTAACATTCCACAATAAATGACAGAGATCCAAATGACTGCCAGGTATTATACTGGACTGGATGCTTGGATGTAATTTATGAGCACACACTGTACTTATTGATCTACGTATGTAATGTGAGTTAAATAGTTTCAGTTACATGTGTGTACTCGCTCACCTCAGAGTCTCTGTGCAAGCTAACAGAGCGGAAATCTCGAGATGGCTACACAACAGATAGTAGAAATGACCTCACATTGTATCCATTTAGACATGTAATGACAGTACTTACAGTTGTCTCTTCCTCAGACTCCACCCAATCTCCACCAGGTACATTCCTCCTTTTGTGGATAATACTCCCGACAGGACTCTAAGTGGTCAGTAATTGAACTTTGTAGATAATGACAGAGTTGAGCTATGAACATATAAACAACAAAACACACAAACCAAGAGTCGTGTCAGAGCAGTTCTTGGCTGGATAACTGGAGACCGAGTATCTGATAGAGAAGTGGTCTCCTGTTCAGAGGTTGGGAGGTCTTCACTCTGTAATGAGAGGTAGTGGATCATGTCAACCATCACCTTGTACAATGTACTGTCAAGATGGAGGAACTGACCTCACTGTCATCGTTGGCTACCTTCTGGAAGACATCCTTGAACTTGTCAATCATCCTGTCCTCCCATCCTTCCTCCCCATACCCACCAACAGGTACAAACTGACAACCAGCATACTCCAATGTTAGGAGGCACTCGGATGGGATGGTGGGCTGGTTTGATATCAGGAGACCCTTGGTGGAGCCAGTCACTTGTTTGGCTTCAACAACATGGCCGACATCTTCAAGTGTCACATCAGATGACGTGTACACACAGGTGACAACAAAATGGATGCCATTGCACTTTACAGTGAAGTGTGGGACTCCTCCTGTTTCCATGTCAATAACATATTCCAGTCCAATGGTATTGAGAGTATCAGCAACATCAGATCTAAATTTCTTAGCTTAAATACACCACATATGTATGTACATGAACAAAAGCTATGAATACATTGAATGTGGACATGTCTTACATTCAAGATGTCTTTGTTTAGGAGGCAATCTCGGTTCAGTATCATCATTCTCAACCTGACATGTACAAGTGGATTCAGATATACACGCGTGCACAATAGTCAACACTGAACACACTTCTCTCTCTCCTACTGCGATTGGATTAGCGTATGTCACTACCCCCACAGGAGGAGCAGGGACAGGTTGAAAACCTTCAAAACCAACTTGAGCATAATAGACTGCTCTGGTCTGATCACCACTGGTTGGAGCATTGGGTTGTACATCTTGTTTCTAGAGAGGGATGATTGCACACATGTATGTGTAGAGTACACTTACACTACAACCACATGAAACTACATATGTTAGTGTCGAAAATTTTGTACAATCTACAGTAGACACACAGACATGTCATGCCATGTACACGTACCCTAGCATCGTATAGTCCATGATTTTTTCTCTTCCGACAATACACTCCTACACCAGCAATCAGTACCACTATTACTGTTATAGTAACAGCAATAGTGACCACAGGAACTACGATTACAGCAACTGCTGGAGTAATTGTATTGGGTCCACTGTCTTTTGTAGGTGCTATAGGCAATAAAGACACACTTAGTGATGCATGAAAAGCATAAATGCTCCAAAGATACTGTAACAGGAACACATATGTACTTGTATCCTGGTTGAGGGGAGGATCAAAGAGAAATCTGTGTGTACATAAGCCATGTAGCACAGGTCAGTGATACAGCACAGGTCACCAGACAGGTTTCATTGTTAGGATTAATTGCGTGAGAACGAGGCAGGAAATTAGTAAACACATTTCTATTGCATATATTTGTATTAAGCTATGCGCATATATGCAGTATAAATTGTCCATCATTCATAATCATTCACCAGGTCAGGATACAACTTTATTACATACATGCAATGAACAGTTAGTTCTAATGGTATCCAACAGGTACACATGCACAGCAAGACAAGGTTGGTGTTATCTACACAACTGGTACAAATTGGTAGGAGATATGCAATATTATACATAATTATAGATTCATATGTACATAAACAAATGAAGCAAATAATTTTCCAACATAACACATATGTATTATTATTGCATACGTACTGTATGAGCAAATACCGAGTGGTTCCACCATGTACACTTCTCCTGTCACTACTATTCCATTGCTCAAGACTTTACTACATCGAATAGCCTTGTCCTCCTCACCACTCAAAGCACTGATGTTAGCTATCATCAACTGAGGACCAGTGATTGTGTATAGACTGGAGTTAGTGAGGTTACTATTCCTGTCTATCCAGATGAAACGTGATCTCCTATCATTGTGTAGTCCACTGACTAGACATGTCAGAACAAGTGACCTGTCCTCACAAGGAGGAGCATCAGCAGTGGGTCGAGGGTAGGCTGAAGAGAGAAGAATTGATCATCACACTATCATCAAGACACAGAGTGTGGAGTTAGTACTCACTGGACCTCACTACTTCACTAGTTGCTGGTCCTACATTACCCACTCCATCAACAGCTTGGACTGACACAGTATACACTTCTTGTACACTGGTTGGGATAGTGTAGCTGGTGACCTGGTCAGAGACTCCACTACCAGTAGTAGTAGTACCATCATCATTGGTGTACATCCAGGATACTCTGTACCTCACAGCATAATCACAGGGTTGGGGGGTCCATCTAACAGTGATGGAGGACTCCAGAGGGTCCATGTTTGTGATGTGAGGTGGGGTCAGGTCTGTAGCATACAAGAGTAGATATGCTTCAAGGCTTATTAACATATTCACTAATGTACAAATGTAACTGCAGTATGGTTCAATTGCATCCATGTGTGTTCATCATAATTTCTTCTTCATAATTTAGTGAATTCTCGTTAATCCGCCACCGGTTTAATCTGCCATATTATTTTGAAACAAATTCGCTTGTATGGCTACGCTATATACATAATCTGCCATCTCGCAATTCCGCCATCTGCCATTCTTCTGTGTACCAATTTGCACTTTTGTACAGACTTCAGTTACAGATAATCCGCCGATTTTTAAGAAGTTGCTTTAGTGTAGAGCAAATAGCAGCAAAGCATTCTAAAATTGACTTGACAATGAAGCAGAAAAAGTAGATATCTGAATGCAGAAAGAGGAATCTGACGAAAACGTAAAAAAATACTCACAGACCGTTTCTCAAGACGCGGAACGTACAGATTGCGTGACAAATGGTAGGAGACATCTCGAAGAAGATCAGTATATTCCACCATATCATTAATCCGCCAAAATTTCGCCTGAACCAACTGTGGCAGATTAACGAGAATTCACTGTATGTAGGATGATTCCAGTACATATATGTACATCTGATGTCATAACATTAGTGTCAGTGATAGATAAACCTGCTAACAGAAGGGAAGAGTGACATGTTAAAGGGTTAACTGTTGGCTGAAAGCACCAGGTCCAGGAGGTGACTCTCAGACTCTATTTATTATTTAAACCACCAATCATGTGACTGCCCGTGATTGCATTTGAAATGTAATTACATATTGATCAGATCAAAGGCTTTTGTGCACCGAATAAACAATTAAGGCTTTTAGCGGCCTCTAACGATGTGAGTGGGTGGAGGTTGTGGAGTGGACAGAGTGGTCCTCATGTAGCTGGGGTTGGTTGTCATGGGAACGTCATTGTCTGAGTCAACATTGTTGGATTCTGTAGAAGACCAAAATGTGATAGTGAACATCCAATATTCCTCAAATGTACATACAGGTATGTACGTACGTACATATATATGTATACATATATTTACCTTTGTCATTTCTCCTCTTCTTAAAGAAAATCACACGCAGAACTAGGAGAACAGTTGACATGGTTATGGTGATGGCAAAGAAGAGCCTGAAACAGGTTCCTAGGCCAATAATAGGACCTGAAGGGTACAGATTAGAGTGAATACAAACAACAAAGGTTTTATAGCAGAGGGCTATCATTTGCAATAAACCCTCTGTGTGTACGCGCGCTCACGTGTGTGTGTGTGTGTGTGTGTGTGTGTGTGTGTGTGTGTGTGTGTGTGTGTGTGTGTGTGTGTGTGTGTGTGTGTGTGTGTGTGTGTGTGTGTGTGTGTGTGTGTGTGTGTGTGTGTGTGTGTGTGTGTGTGTGTGTGTGACAATATTCAATACCCACCTGCTTGTGTGACTGCTCTGACAGTGACTGGTCCACTGACTACAGTAGAGTCCTCCTCACTCTCTGCTAACACTCTCACTCTGTACTCACTACCTGGACTCAGACCAGTGATGGTGTAGGACGAGATGAGGGGACCTCTACTGGAAGGGACCATTCTCCATCTGCTCTGCTCCAAGAGATCTTGTAGTGGAAAGTGTAGTCCTCAAAACACACCTCCGAGTGGTCCAGTGTCAGCACTATAGTGTAGGGGGTGGAGTCTGTGACTGTCACTTCTGGTGAGAGGGGACGCTCTGAAGAGAGAACACATCTCATGAAACACACTCCACATCACACACAGCACAAGAGTCACTGTACCAATAGGGTCCATGAGGTAGGTCTCTCCAGTGATCTTAGTCCCATTGAGGAGAACAGCACACTTGAAGGAGGTGACAACACTGGAGAAGAGGTCTTCAGTGATGTTTGTGACTACCAGACAGCCACCTATCACAGCATACACCAGGTCACTGGTCCCAATCCCACTTCCATTCACACTCCAGATGATGTCATAGTCAGTAGTGTAGCCATGGAGACATGTCAGATAAAATGGCCATCCAAAACAGGCACCACCCTCAATACCTTGAGCAGTTGGTTGGCCTGTGCAGTAGTGAGACATTCTGAGTGTGAATCTTTGGACATGTACACACCACACACAATGGTAACATACCTGGATGTACCAGTACTTCAGTTCTGCTATCCTCCCAGCTAGCAGTCACACCTCCTACACTGGACACACCCCTCACTGTAGCCGTAATCCTCACCCGGTACACCCCCCCCCTCACTCCAGTCCTTATAGTGAAGTTCCTCTCCACAGTAGTACCATTGAGACCTCCACCACTAGCCAGGTCCACCCAGCTCACTACATACTCTATGTCACTAGTATTAAAACACACTGTATTGTGTGTCCATGTTAGTGAGGTTCTCTCAGTGAGAGACTCTATTTTAGTGAACTTGGGAGGAAGGGAAGCCACTATGTGTGTGTTGAAGAAGCATTCGAGAGTATATGTATACTCCCCCGTATATAGTATATTATATACATGAACAATAGTGCGTATGTGCATGTGTTGTGTGTGTGTGCATGTTTGTACATGCGTGTGTGCATGTGTGCGCATTTTGTGTGTGTGTGTGCACAATAAGGTGTTGTATGTATACACAAAACTCATGCATACAATATGGCAGTACTCCAGAAAATGAGTATGCATGCAAGAATGCAATACTAAACACTGTAGCACCAAATATGTCATACTGTTATAATATGTACATATTTGGTGTTACTTTAACGAGGGAATAATATTCAAAGGTGTATACTCCATGAAATCTGAAACATGATGATATGAAGCAAAATACCCAAGTTTAAACATAGCTCCCTCTTTGTATGCATCATTGATACAATAAAATAGCAGTGGAACAGTCTGTAAGTTGATCAATGTACTAAAATCATGTCTAGGTGATAGGTGTATGTATATGTACCTGACACATACACTCACCAACAGGATCTACAGTGACATTTTCACTAGTGTCCACTTCACCAGAGGGCCTTCCATTTTCATCAGATAATGCTAGCTCACAAGAGTACTTAAATGACTTGTTCCTGAAGTAGTCTACTGTGATGTTGATGTTGAGGAATGTTTGAGTTGAGGATACAATATCTTCACTGTATATGGTACCATCCGTTGGTCTAATTTTCCCATTATTCTCCCTCCATAGTGGTACTGTATCGTAGTACTTCCCAGGGTTGCTGGCCAGTTCAGGATGGTGACACACTAGAGTCACTACATCTCCATAACATGGAGTAGGAGTGGATGTGGAGATGGAGAGGTCAGCATGAACTACATTAATGAATAGAACAAGACACAAGTATCAATTTAAAATAGAACTGGTATTTTGTACAAAAAATGTATCCAGCACACTCAATTATTAATTATGAGTACAAAACATTAAATCATACTCCCCAACCCACCATACACCACACAGTACACACATTATGTACACAATGCTCAGTACTACCCAACCCACCATACACCACACAGTACACACATTATGTACCCAATGCCATACAGCTCACTGACCTCGGTAGGTGACTAGCACCACCATGATAATCAGGACCATAGTGTTCACCTGGAACATGGCTGGTTGTATCCACCTTGGAAAACAGATATTGTGCAATTATTGTCTGCAAAATGATTATGGATACAATTCAAACTGCTGCATGTAATGTACATTGTACCATAAATCTAATGAAAATGACATTAACAAGTGTCAAGTGGCCTTCCAAAAATTGAAGGATGCCCTTTGTACAGCACCTGACTCTCTAAAGTCCGAACTTTGACCTACCCTATATAATCTACAAACAGATGCATCTGATAGAGGAGTAGCTGCTATTTTGAGCCAGACTGAACAGGATGAGGAGCATCCCATTGTATATTTCAGTAAGACGTTGCAGCTTGGAAACAAAAATACTCCACCATTGAAAAAGAGTGCCTTGCCATCAGGCTTGGGACGAAGGCTTTCAGGGTGTACTTGTTGGGTCAAGTATTTTTTGTGAAAACCTATCAACGACCATTGGAATGGCTCAATCAGTAAAATGATTCCAACTACCGCCTATCGAGATGGAGTCTGGCACTACAACCCTTCCAGTTCAAAGTTATTCATAGGGCAGGCCAATCTAATGGCAACACCAATGCAATATTGCACATGGAATCCCATGAGTCAAACACAGTTTGATTGGAGGAGGGAGGGGTGTCAAGGACTACATGTTTGCTATGTGTGCTTGAGTTATGTTGTAGAATATTGAGTACGTATATCCATTAGCAAGACAAGACAATCTCAGCAACCAATTACAAGCCATAGGAAATTAGTGAGCTATAGGCTATCATAATACAGCAGATTGTTATTGAGTTATACAGTGTACCTATACAGTGGAACCTCTCAATAAAGGACACTTTGGGACCATAATTTTAGTCCTTATTACAGAGGTTTCCTCAATTTAGAGGTTATTTTATACACTTTAGTACTACACTGGGACACAGAATGGTGTCCTTATTATAGAGGTTTCCACATTTCAGAGGTTTGTAATAGAGAGGTTCCACTGTAAACCTACGTACGTATCTACCTACATATTATGTGTACCAAGCTGCTAGGTGTGTTTGCTAATTCAATGAAAGACCTGAATTAGAAGCCATTGTAGTGCAAATACAACCTTTTCATAGGTAAACAACACAGACCTGCAATAACAAAGTGTGACTGTACATACACAATATTGTATACTATTAGTGTGTTCTGAGCTCCTGTAGGTTGGGAGCATCATAGTACAAATGGCTGCTGTTTTAATATCCATGCTTGGAAATATTACCATCCTTGTCAAATTATTCCAGGAATGATAGAGTTGAACCAATCCTTTTGGATTTGGGAGTGTTTTGAGACACAACTAGTTTAAGATTTATCTTGGATGTTTGGTTCCTGAGAGTTGTCTTCAGCAAAAATTCTCCCAAATCTATTGTCATCATTAACTACTAGCGCTGTTGGAAACCCATACTCAATCATTCCAGGAATATATCTATTCTCAAGAGAACAGGTTCCAGGGAATTAACCACATGTATTATATATATGCTAAATAAACACACACCTATGTAAGTACAATACCTCACATCAATATACAATAAGTACATTATAGTACGTTGAAAGTCAGGGTTAATGAGCAATAACACAGCTGTTGGATAGCGCTATTGCTCATTAACCACGACTTTCAGTTACCCTTATGCAGCAATGAACCTGTACCAAATCATTATAGTACACAGTATGAAGTGTGTGTCCTATACTGCATGTACAGACACTAATGGTGCATGACAAATAAGGACGACGAAATGCACTGCAGCTGTACACACAGGTTGTCTGGTGAGATGTGAGAAATTATATCAAATGTTTGTGATCTGTTCTCATTTGTAGGGTAATGCTACCAAACAAATGAGCATCAAAATTTCTTCTGTAGCAACATCATAGATACTCTATACTCCGCCGGGGTATAGAGTATCTACGGCAACATATGTAAGCTCCTGGGTGTGTATGTACAGTATATAATACCTCCAACACATATATTCATAATACTCTAATGTTTATCATGCAGAGAAGTTACAGTAGTTGTTACATGTCTACAGTACAAAGATGTCCTGCACAGTGCTTGACTTGGCACTCTTACTTACAAGTGTTGAACCATTCTCTGACTAGTGCATACTTACATTCACACTATACAGTTGGTACTGTTAGAACTCATAGCACAGTGCAACCTTGGTTATCCAAACCCTCGATTTGCCGGACAACCTAAAGCATTGTGTCAAACATTTTAATACAAAATTAATGATGTCATGTAAAAATGGCTTCCTGGAGCTGGAATTTTAAAAAAATTGAGTGTATAAAATAGCTTGCTGGTAGTATAACAAATATTTCTCTTATTCAAAGGTTCACTTGTATTTTAAAGGCTTTTAGTGTATTCCGTGATGTTTAATCATTCAGTATGAAGACTACATTCTTCATTTACATACAACTTCAGTTATCCAAACTCCTCACCTAATTGAACACTTCTTGAAAATCTGATGTCCCCAGAGGTTCAGATAGCCGAGGTTGTACTGTAATATAGAGACAGTATGCATGTAATCTGATGGCACACATGTACACAAGCATGTCTGTACGTGTAAGTACGTACACACTACTGTGTAGTACAAAAACACAATTGTGTATCCAACATTACGTACAGTACACTCAATGACAGCATATTGTGCACAAAAGACTGAAAGTGACTGTTTTGTTACATTGCACCTCTCATAGAAAGACTCTGACATTAAATTTATTTCAAGATAAGACGAGTCAACAAGTGTATGTATACATACGTACATACATACAAATTGAACACTAAGTGGGCATAACTGATAAAGTGATGGCTACAGTACAGTGCATGGAAAAGGTAACGATAATAACGTTTGTCGGTTAAAGGTTTTCGGAGAATCGCTTCAGTTAGTAACGGTTATGTGTTAACCATTAACTGTTAAAGGGAAACGGATAAGTCAACCATGAACTAAGACGAACGACAATGTCTTTGTTTTCGATAGACAGTTGCATGCATGGCTACCATGTCTACAAGGCTACTGGTCAACGTCAGTTGGAGGAATTCTGTTTTGCGAGCGAGAAGAGAGGAACATGGAAGATCCCTTTGCTGTGTCCATCGTTAGGAACGGTGTGATTGTTGGCCATGTTGGCCAGGAACATCTCTTGTGTTTGTTCTATCTGTAGCTATTTGCACTGTGGAGGGACAATTTTGTGTACCTTAACTGGAACGAAGAGATACTCAAGTGAATTACCCCAAGGAGGGCTAGAAATGCCGCTTTACAGATCCCAATAGTGTCGATTTATTCAAAAAAACCAAGCGACACTTGGAGGAAATAGGATGCTCAGTGACTTTGTTTGCGCACGATAGGGAATGGGATGAAACTCACCGGTAACGTTAAAGTAATCAGTGATCATTTTCCCGCGTCATGTAATTTTTGTGAAAGGCAGCAGCTCATTTACAAAATTTTTTTAATGTGAAAATTTCCCAGTATACGTTACATGCAGACATACTAGATGGCCCATACAGTCACATGGTTATGCATGTACTTCTGCATGAATACACACTACACAAACAATGGTTATGTGGGCACAAGTAGGACATCAGATACATTACAATTACAACCACATAGCTACACAGGAACACAGAACAATTCTACCACAATGAATAATCCTATATCCACAATAGGAAGATTGGTCGACAATATTATATCTAATCTCACTACAATGAGGTACAATCAGTCCTGAACACTGTAGTACTGACATAACAGGTTGTGCAGGTGTAACACTACATGTGCTACATAACATGTTGACTGAATTCTGAGACTGTAGATAACTTCATAAGTGTAACTTCATATCATAATGCTGTTAAGATTATATTGATGAACAGCTATTGAACAAATTTCTATTATCAAATCTTGATACTATCATAGATACTATACAGTATCTATGATACTACTGTGAGAGCATGATTATTCATTTGGTGGCTGCAATGATCCCAAAGTCCAGGCACTGCACAGCACTATATCACCACACACCCACACAAGGGTACACAGAGTCAAATACCCAAAGGAACCAAATGGTATTCTTAATGCTTCTGAGAACTGAAATGTGCATGCCCCTACCATAAAGATAAGCATGATATAGCCCATAGTCCTTATTTACTAACTGTTACAATAATATTATTATCTTGTGGAACACATTAGGAAGTATTAGGAATACATTAGGAAGTGTTAAAAACACATTAGGGAATGTTAGGAACACATTAGGGAGTGCTTACATTTATAACAAGGTTAAGTATAATTTTGTACATGATTGACTACTGTAAACAACTACTAAGTTAAACACACAACATGTAGCTATCAGTGTTCACTTGTTCACGCACACGACTCGGTACTTCATGTCAGCGCATCCATATTATTACTTACGGCATTATTGATAATGTTGCATGGTCTAAGACTTGGAGATCTGTGGTGATCTCATTGACTACATGCAGCAATACTCCTCAATAATGTAAACACTTCGATGGTTATGAACTCCTAGTAGGAAATCTTCGATCAACTCATCTTTCACTATTCGATCAGAGCGAATACTTATTCTGATTATGAGAATGGTGTATGTGGAGGGTGGGCAGAGTGTGCCAAAATCATCACTGCTGTCAGCGAAACTCTCTCCATTGAAGATGAATGATGATGATTGAGGTTGATAGTATGGCAAGCCACCGATATGACCCTCTCCAGTCTCCGAGTCCTCCAGCGAATTATTCCGTTCCATAGTAGAACCTTTAGTTACAGACTGTTCATTCACCGTGTCCCCGGCATCATCGTCATTAGTAGGCTGTTCATCCGTAGAATTTGCAATAGGAAAGGTTGTGTCAGGCTGATTCGAGTCAGGTTGATTACAGCACTTTCCGAGGCGTCCAGGTTGACAACTGATGCATCTCTTTCCTGATTTAACACGAATGCAGTTACGGCACTTGGCAGATTTATTACATCGACAACAAGACATTGGGAAACAATTCAGTTTTGCGGATAGTTGCTAATCCTGTCGAGAGAAATTCTACGTCGTCCGCGGTTTGGACACTTATGGGCGCTAATACAGGTCCGCGTCCGTGTGGACGGTCCGCATTTTACGCACAACCTAATTCCTATCATTCAGCAATCTACCTTGTCGAGCACTACAGTTAGTAAAAATACACGATGTTATCCTAACTGTGCAGATCATTCTTTATAGATCATTCACGGGCCAGTGATTGACCGCCTCCTTGGACTTCGCGGGCCTCCTGGGAGATGGCACAACAGTAACAGAACCAATGAAGGAGGAAGTCGATGATTGCGTTCCCTTCAATTCCCTTTGATTCTCTGACTTTGCCTCGAACTATCATTCCGACAATGCACTGGAAACCACCGAGCAGATATCCGACAAGATACAGAAGTCCGCTTGTGATACAGCTCTCTCCGATAGCTTCAGCATTCTTTCCCACTTGGTAGCAAGGGATGAAGGTTGAAATTAAACAGATGGTGAAATCTGAGAAACAGGAAAACAGTCCGGAGCTCCAGTCACCCATTGTTTCAACGAAGAAATGCTAACAGTCTGACGGAAATCTGTATTCTTGAAGGGGTAGTGGTCTAGGCCACTGTTTGCTTCGTAAAAAAAGGAGAAAGAGTATATTTGTCAGGTAAGTATGAACTACTATCCCTTACCCGTATGACGTGCAAATTTCTTCGGTGAATCCCTTTCTGCAACAAGCTTGGTTCGATAGCGGATTACCCTCGAGTAGGCGTTAATATAGAACAGGAAGCGTCGAAAGCTCACATGATGAGGTTCCGGTCAACCACAGCGTATCTGGTTCAGTGAACCAGATACGCTGTGGTTGACCGGAACGAACATTATTTTATCCCTTTTATGCGTCATAATTCTTGCCTTTTGTGTCACTAGCCTTAATCCCCTTCTTACCCTCTCTGCCAGATTGAACTTCGGCAGGTAGTGAGGTATAGCTTTTAAGTGATCGAAAATAGGCAATCCTCGACAAAATTCACCACCCTTTGTTCGCCCCGAAATTGCTGGTTCCTCGACATCTTTCAAAATCTTTGTTTTAGCTATGAAAGGTCGACATACTGAAGAACACTGTCGTAAATAGTTTGGTTGATTTCGGCTTCTTTGCGGAGAAGGTAAGCCTTTCATAAAAGTTTGATCGGAATTAGGGCGCTTTTACCCTATTATACTTAAGTAATATTAGCCATACATATTACTTAAAACAACAAAATGTAGGTATACTTGAAAATGTTAACACCACCTTGTAGTAACTGTGCCGCTGGGAAGAATCCAGACAAATTGCTCAGTTTTACCCGCTTTTTCTAGCCACAAAATGCATAATTTAATCGAGTCGCCCCCCCCCGCGGCTTTAATTTGCTGCGCTGCATCAGATATAAGCGTTTATAAAGACTCACATTATTACATACCGTAATAATATTATTGTAACACCTTAACTGACTCAACCATTAGTCACGTGTGCGTATAAATGGCACCCTGTAGTACATCATTTGAATCTCACTGGAACAGTGAATGGGACTTTTTCAGTTGGCGTCAACTCGCTAGGTACTCCGGAATAAAGTTATTAACTTTTAGACGTTTATACACCAATTCGCTATCTTTGTTTCAAACACTTTCCATAATACTAGGTGATCATACATATAGCGCCAATGGCGGTCAAATCACCATGATCAGTGACTCACCAACAGTTACTAAAAGTGAGGGGAAGCCAACAGACATAACTCGGTAGACTACCCCCAACTTTAGCGCTTCTTTGTATAACTATGGTATAACTTCGTATACTGATATTGTCGCTGATCGCTGCTGGGCACGGTATCATTCGCTGTACGATTCCTTGAAACGCACGTACGCACACATTATCTATGTATACATCACCATTACCACCACAAATACACACAAGTAAAGAATTATACACATTCGGAAGATGTGATCCCGAGTGATCTTTATGGGGGAACCCCCTTTAAATACTAAAGCCTACAGTGCGGTTAAAGAACGCTGCATGGTTAGAATGTAATGTACGCCGTACATTTTCTGTACTATCATTGTTGTCACTGATTGCCATAAATGTATGTGGGTTTATATTGAGGAAACCTTTAAAATGTAATGAAAATACATTAAATTTTGTCAAAATGCTGCACAATAAATCACACACACACACACACACACACACACACACACACACACACACACACACACACACACACACACACACACACACACACACACACACACACAAACACATGTGCATGCACGCGCACCACATGCAAGCAAACACACCATACAAATAAGAATTCCACTAGACAAGGACAGACACAGACAGTATACATGTAATATTATGTCATGTTCATGCATGCATGTGTGCACACAAATGCATGTATACATAGCATATGTAGTTTATGAATTCACAGTATGCCATTGGCTAATGTCAGGAGGCAGGCCATGTTTTTCTTAGATCCACAATTGTATAAATCTGAAACTGAGAGAAGCAGCCATAGGGTGTAATCTACACAGCACATTGTAATGCTTAGTGCTCATTTTTCATTTAATCCGCTGTAAACAAGCCTTGGGTCTATGAAACGCTATGTACTTATATGGTAGGACATCTCTATGCTTATGAATTTGAAAGGTGACCAGCAGCAAAGGTCTTCACACCTCACCTCATCTCCTCTCCTGCCATGGACATTCTATCTATATGCTGCACTTGAATTGATGGATATTATGAATGTTCAATGGAGCAATGAGATACTTTCAACAGATGTATGTACAATATGTACACATCCAATATACATAGGTATCTCAAA
>OZ026546.1:8043878-8083878 GCA_964020155.1 Chondrilla cf. caribensis | reverse complement strand
AAGGGAACTGGTTGTGGTAGAAAGAAGAATGGTCTGACTCATATTATACACAACTCCATGTAATGGATAATTGAATCCAGTATGTATATGTACGTAGGTATGTACAGTGTGTAGGTATATTACGTATGTGCAGTGTGCAAATGTTATAATCTAGATCCTTCATGTAACACAGTGCCTTCATGTACAGTGTGTACACTGTACCCCTATATGCAGTGTGTATAGTGTACCCCCATATGCAGTGTGCACAGTGTACCCCCATATGCACTGTGTACAGTGTACCCCCATATGCAGTGTGTACAGTGTACCCCCATATGCAGTGTGTACAGTGTACCCCCATATGCAGTGTGTACAGTGTACCCCCATATGCAGTATGTACAGTGTACCCCCATATGCAGTGTGTACAGTGTACTCCCATACGCAGTTTGTACAGTGTACCCCATACGCAGTGTGTACAGTGTACCCCCATATGCAGTGTGTACAGTGGTCTGATTGCTGGTGTGATAGTGACTATATAATATTATAGTGGTAGTTGTGGTTATCATTGCTGTAATTTTGGTTGTGGTATTGTTGAAAAGGAGAAAACAACCTAACTCCATGCATAGAGGGGGGTGTGTGTGTGTGTGTGTGCACAGGTGTAGTACTGTGCGTATGCACAACAAGTAATTCGAGTTCAAAAACTCGTGGGGCTGCCGCCCCCCGCACTCGAATTACTTGGAGGTCTTTCTTAGGTTCAGAAGAACCTTCGCTGAGGTTATTACGTTCGGCGAAGCTTTAGCGCACGAATTCTAGCCCAAATTCTAATTGTCGGCGTTCGAAATCGGCCATCTTTATTTCGCACAATATAAATTATAATATAAATTCATCGTTGCGGTTAAGCATAGGAACGCATATATATATATATATCGAGCGTTACATACCGGAAGTCGAAATGAAAACAATAATAGGCTAAAAACCTTGCATTATAATAGTCATGTACACGTTCTGTACTTCCACCCACTACAGAATCTAGTGATGGAAAGTTTGATGAAGATCAGAACTCCATCATTTCATCCTACAATGACGTACAACTGGATGATGGAAGTGTTCCTATGACAACCAACCCCAGCTATGGGAAAGTTGAAGTGACCAGTGACCACAGTAGAGCTGTTTATGCACATTTGTAATGATTTTTATGATTACATACGAACCATAATCACAATTATTGATACATGTATTATTATTTGTCAACTAGGAGTAGTCCTATGCAAAAATCAAGATGAGGTGCACGTACTGAATAGGCAATCCATATACATAATATAAATACATATCTTCTACATCTGTTGATGTCATAGCAAAGCTATCCCAGTACTCAGATATACAGAATCTACAATTCAGTATGTCTGACTCTACAAGAGAACACAGATAAGTAGACACACACACACACACACACACACACACACACACACACACACACACACACACACACACACACACACACACAATAGGGTCAATACTGAACATCCACATACACAAACACTCACTTATTTTTCTTCATCTGCAACTGGTTCTGCATATGTCACTCCCTCCACAGGAGGAGGAGGAATTGGAGTTGGATTACCACTTACAAAGTCAACTGTAGTATAGCAACATGTTCCAGACAGCCTACTACTGGAGGGATTATTGGAGGCTGGTGGAATTGGGTCCTGGGAAATGATGACATAGTGATGCAATAATGTGTACATACAGTACCTATTTGAATATACGTAAGTGCATACACAGTACAACCATCTGGTAGACTCACAGTACAAACACAGCACACAGTATGTATGGGTATACTTCACGTACATGTGCACTGGATCCAGTGTCATAGACTCCTCGTACTCTTGTCTTCAGACAACGAACTGCCACAACAGTAATAGCCATCCCAACAGCCACAAGGATTATTCCCAAAACAACAGCAGTGGCAATAGCAGTGGTAGGGTCCCCTCCTCTTGTAGGTGTCTCAGCTGTGGAAGAATAATGAAGACCAATAAGTGCAATATTGCAATAATTTACCAATCTCATTTGTTTGTTCACTTCTCTAGTTCACATGCAATCCTTGTCAAACTCACCAAACATACTTGAATTAACAGCATATGTATGAATGGAATAACCAATACATGTGTACGTTAAGCTCAAAGCATATCTTAAAAGCATTGGTATCCTGGTTGAGGGGTGGATCAAATGGAAAACTGTGCATACATAAGCAATGTAGCACAGGCCACCAGACAGGTTTCATTTCTGAGCAGTATTAGTGAGGTTGATTGTTTCCGTTGCATAAGGAGTCAGATTGAGGTTGCCTATGCTTTTTGTGTGTAAAATTCACAATTTAGGTCAGGATGAAAGTTCTTTGAACAAAAATTGTCAATCGTTTTACACATAAATTGCTAATTGTAGCAAATTATTGAAATTACAAATATGACAAATTACATCATCAAATCATGCAGTGTATCAAAGGATACATCACATGTAAACATGTATGTACATCAGGTGTGTCAGGGATGTTGTACGTACATCAGGTGTGTCAGGGGTGTTGTATGTACATCAGGTGTGTCAGGGATGTTGTACGTACATCAGGTGTGTCAGGGATGTTGTACGTACATCAGGTGTGTCAGGGATGTTGTACGTACATCAGGTGTGTCAGGGATGTTGTACGTACATCAGGTGTGTCAGGGATGTTGTACGTACATCAGGTGTGTCAGGGATGTTGTACGTACATCAGGTGTGTCAGGGATGTTGTACGTACATCAGGTGTGTCAGGGATGTTGTACGTACATCAGGTGTGTCAGGGGTGTTGTACGTACATCAGGTGTGTCAGGGGTGTTGTACGTACATCAGGTGTGTCAGGGGTGTTGTATGTACATCAGGTGTGTCAGGGATGTTGTACGTACATCAGGTGTGTCAGGGGTGTTGTACGTACATCAGGTGTGTCAGGGATGTTGTACGTACATCAGGTGTGTCAGGGATGTTGTACGTACATCAGATGTGTCAGGGATGTTGTACGTACATCAGGTGTGTCAGGGACGTTGTACGTACATCAGGTGTACACCACACACACCATGTACATCACACACCATGTACATCACACACCATGTACACCACACACACTCTGTATATTACACACACCATGTACACCACATACAACATGTACGTACATATGTACAAGACCACACACACCATCATGCAGTGCACTGTGTATTCCACCACTGATTATTTGGATGTGGTTTGTACATCTGGTGGATCAGGGGATATGTGCACCTCATGTAGACATATGTTACAGTGACATCCTAGCATATACATTTGTAACTGTTGTTGGGAAAATCTGTTTGGATTCAGGAGTGTTTAATAACGCAGTCTGGCGAAGAGAGTTCTTCATCAGTAGTCGGGGTGCCTTGGGAGTTACCATCCTTAAATAGGGTTTGGGCTTCCCGCCAAGACACCTTTGGTCTGGTGACTTCCGCTCGTTGGACAAACATAGGGGATCCATGATCAATACAGAAATAGACCAGCATCAAGGTTCAACATGGGTCTTCTTTGCTGGATCTCAAGGGTCTCGAGATGGCCACTATCCCTGACACACCTGATGTACGTACAACATCCCTGACACACCTGATGTACATACATCTCGAAATACATTTGTACATACTTACAGTTTAGCATACAAAGCTGCACTGTCAGATTCCACTCACCTGTGAGGCCAAGTGTTGTTACACAACGTACTCTTGTTCCACCAATCACTCCCGATCCACCCACCCCTTGTACACTGATCTGATAAGAGGTACCAGGTTGGAGTCCACTGATGGTGTATGGAGAGGATGAGGTGGTCACATTGGTACTGGTTCCACTTCCAATCTCATTCCAAATTACAACAAAGGTGAACATTTCAGACTCGAAACATCGTAGTGTAGTGTTCCATGTTAAAATGATAGTGGAACCTGTTGTTGTTATTGTCACTTCAGGAGGACCTGGTTGGGCTGGTGAGGAGGAGAGGGGGGGAGACGGATAAGTACTTTGAATAACACCCACCTGCATACAGCACTTGACAATTATATGAGTGTTCCCATGCAAAGTGCAATGCTGTGAATTGCTTGAGAAAATAAGTAATTCGAATTTAAACAACTCGGGAGAGTCCACAGCCCTAGACAAAAAGATCTTTATTCTTTAAAGGACATACTGCCAAAGGAAGCTTATTCGTAACTTTTAAATTAGAAACATAGACTTTTGAGGGTCCAGCAATGGTTGAAACATTCAGGAAATGAAACCACAGTAATCATGAAGAGATGCATGGAGCCTTTCGAATTAACATTTATTGTTTATGCTTCTGCTTATTATACAAATACGTAACTGTAATTTTTAGGTCATTAAGTATAAAAATTTGGACACACTTTTGAACATAATAATGTTATACCAATAGGAAACATGTTAGCTAGTAAGCATACTATGAACATCACCACATACTGCTATTCCCATTGAAGGTACATATGTGTATTATTATATTAAATATTAACGTCTATATATATATATGTGGAGGAAAATGGGACAATTATGCACTAATGAATTATATTATCACATTATATTTACAGAGCCAAAAGATTAAAACTGATATGCTGAATTATATCACTCATAAGTGACCACTGGAAGTGTACCTCCATACACATACACTTCTCAACACACAACACATACCAAGTGCTTTTAACTTGTACACTTCTCCGGTTACTACTATTCCATTGCTCAAGACTTCGCAACATCGAATAGACTTGTGCTCCTCACCACTGATAGTACTGATGCTATCTATTCTCAACTGATCACCAGTGATGGAGTACTGATCAGAGTTCTTAAGTGGACCATTCCCATCCATCCAGATGAAACGTGATCTCCTATCATTGTGTAGTCCACCGACTTGACATGTCAGAACAAGTGACCTGTCCTCACAAGGAGGAGCATCAGCAGTGGGTCGAGGGTAGGCTGAAGAGAGAAGAATTGATCATCACACTATCATCAAGACACAGAGTGTGGAGTTAGTACTCACTGGACCTCACTACTTCACTAGTTGCTGGTCCTACATTACCCAATCCATCAACAGCTTGGACTGACACAGTATACACTCCTTGTACACTGGTTGGGATAGTGTAGTTGGTGACCTGGACAGAGACTCCACTACCAGTAGTAGTAGTACCATCATCATTGGTGTACGTCCAGGATACACTGTACCTCACAGTATAATTGCAGGGTTGGGGGGTCCATCTAACAGCGATGGAGGTCTCCATAGAATGTATGGTTGTGATGTGAGGTGGGGTCGGGTCTGTAGCAAAGGAGAGTAGATATGTTTCAAGGCTAATTAACATATCCACTGATGTTTGTAACTGCAGGGTGGTTCAATCACTTGCATGTGTTCATCATAATCACAAAACACTAGTATCGTAAATAAGAGACGGAAGTGGAGGTGTCTGGAAAATAAGAACTGAATGAATGTCTTCTACGTATGTCCTCAGTCCCAAAATTTGAAACACTTCACAACCAACTGTTGTAGGAAACCAGTAGATATGAAAGTAAAATAAAGTATGATTCACACATACACTACATATACATATACACATAATTTTACACATTTATGAAGGCTGATTTAAGTACATATATATGTACACCAGTCGTATGATTGTGAGTGATAGATAAACCTGCTAACAGAAGGGAAGAGTGATGTAACGTGACATGTTAAAGGGTTAACTGTTGGCTGAAAGCAAAGTGTCCTGGAGTTCACTGATGCTTTCAGTTTCTATCTATCTATAGACTATCGAACACGTGACTGCTCATGTATGCTAGCACGTGACTGGACATGACAGCTTTAGGAATACATAAATACAATTGAATATTGATCAGCTCAGTAGTTGAACAAGTAACAGTTTTAGTGTTCTCTAAACGATGTGAGTGGGTGGAGGTTGTGGGGTGGACAGAGTGGTCCTCATGTAGCTGGGGTTTGTTGTCATGGGAATGTCATTGTCCAAGTCAACATCGTTGGATTCTGTGGGGAGATCAAACACAATATTAAATACTTACAAGTGGTCAATAAAGTACAAATATATGCACTTTTCTCATTTTTCTTTTTCTTAAATGAAATCACACAAAAAACCAGGACAATAATTGACATGACTGTGGTGATGACAGATAAGAGCGCAAAACCAGATGCCAATCCAATAATGGGACCTGAAGGACACAGACAAACAGTTAATAATCAAGAAAAGTGAGTGCATGTACACATGCACTGTACGTATGTAGTACAAGTATGGGTCACAGTGTACAACACACACCTGCTAGTGTGACTGCTCTGACAGTGACTGGTACACTGAATACAGTAGAGTCCTCCTCACTCTCTACTAACACTCTCACTCTGTACTCACTACCTGGACTCAGACCAGTGATGGTGTAGGACGGGATGAAGGGAACCTCTACTGGAAGGGACCATTCTCCATCTGTTCTTCTCCAAGAGATCTTGTAGTGGAAAGTGTAGTCCTCAAAACACACCTCCGAGTGGTCCAGTGTCAGCACTATAGTGTAGGGGGTGGAGTCTGTGACCGTCACCTCTGGTGAGAGGGGACGCTCTGAAGAGAGAACACATCTCATGAAACACACTCCACATCACACACAACACAAGAGTCACTGTACCAATAGGGTCCATGAGGTAGGGCTCTCCAGTGAACTTAGTCCCATTGAGGATAACAGCACATTTGAAGGTGGTGACAACATTGGAGAAGAGGTCTTCAGTGACATTGGGGACTAACAGACTAACACCTCCAACAAAATACACCAGGTTACTGGTCCCAATAATATTATTAGTTCCATTCACACTCCAGATGATGTCATGATTAGTAGTGTAGCTATGGAGACATGTCAGATAAAATGGCTGTCCAAAACAGGCACCACCCTCAGTACCTTGAGCAGTGGGTTGGCCTGTGCAGTATTGAGACATTCTGAGTGTGTGAATCTTTGGACATGCACACACCACACACAATGGTAACATACCTGGATGTACCAGTACTTCAGTTCCACTATCCTTGCCTCCTACACTGGACATACCCCTCACTGTAGCCATAATCCTCACCCGGTACACCCCCCTCACTCCAGTCCTTATAGTGAAGTTCCTCTTCACAGTAGTACCATTGAGACCTCCACCACTAGCCAGGTCCACCCAGCTCACTACATACTCTATGTCACTAGTATTAAAACACACTGTATTGTGTGTCCATGTTAGTGAGGTTCTCTCAGTGAGAGACTCTATTGTAGTGATCTTGGGAGGAAGGGGAGCCACTGTATGTGTGTGCATTAAAGAAGAGTATCTGTGTGTGTGTGTGCGTGTGTGTGTGTGTGTGTGTGTGTGTGTGTGTTTGTGTGTGTGTGTGTGTGTGTGTGTGTGTGTGTGTGTGTGTGTGTGTGTGTGTGTGTGTGTGTGTGTGTGTGTGTGTGTGTGTGTGTGTGTGTGTGTGTGTGTGTGTGTGTGTGTGTGTGTGTGTGTGTGTGTGTGTGTGTGTGTGTGTGTGTGTGTGTGTGTGTGTGTGTGTGTGTGTGTGTGTGTGTGTGTGTGTGTGTGTGTGTGTGTGTGTGTGTGTGTGTGTGTGTGTGTGTGTGTGTGTGTGTGTGTGTGTGTGTGTGTGTGCATGTACGTGTGTGCGTGTGTACAACAGGTGAGGCATTTAAGAGTCTACATAACAGCATACACACATGATCACATTCCACACTCTATACTACCAGCACTGAGAGCATGGGGTGACACCTTATATGTCTGACAGTACAAGTAGTGTATGTTGAAACAAGCACTTCAGACACCATAAATATACTACAAATGATAAATGTACACAAGTGATCCCATACACCCTGTACCACAAGTGATCCCATATGTACACCCCACTGGCACACAATCACAGCTTCAGGTGTGCAGAACACACTAGAACAGAACCATGTAAATATTTACATGTCAGCAATACATCCTAGATTCCTAGTACATACATGCATACTATCGGTAAGCGAGGTGTTGAAATGTACTATAGGTATCAGTATGGTTTTCTAAAAAATGTATGACCACTCTAAAATGAGATGATCAATTCATAAACAATGGTGTAGAACATCCAATCGTACTTGTGGTTTGTCATTGTACATGAATATGAGCAGTACATATTTAATAACGTTCACTAGAGTGTGTAGTAGTGTATACTGTATTGTGTTCCTTGCAATAACCAGGAGGAAATATGAGTGAACAGTGCTAGCACCACACTGTGCTGGTCTGAGCAAGAGGAAATATTAGTGAACAGTGCTAGCATCACACTGTGATGGTCTGAGCAAGAGGAAATATGAGTGAACAGTGCTAGCACCACACTGTGCTGGTCTGAACAAGAGGAAATATGAGTGAACAGTGCTAGCACCACACTGTGATGGTCTGGACAAGAGGAAATATGAGTGAACAGTGCTAGCACCACACTGTGATGGTCTGAGCAAGAGGAAATATGAGTGAACAGTACTAGCACCACACTGTGATGGTCTGGACAAGAGGAAATATGAGTGAACAGTGCTAGTACCACACTGTGCTGGTCTGAACAAGAGGAAATATGAGTGAACAGTACTAGCACCACACTGTGATGGTCTGAGCAAGAGGAAATATGAGTGAACAGTACTAGCACCACACTGTGATGGTCTGGACAAGAGGAAATATGAGTGAACAGTGCTAGCACCACACTGTGATGGTCTGAGCAAGAGGAAATATTAGTGAACAGTACTAGCACCACACTGTGCTGGTCTGAGCAAGAGGAAATATGAGTGAACAGTACTAGCACCACACTGTGCTGGTCTGGACACACAACAAGATACAACCATGTGCTGTACACAACTTGTATCTCATGGCAACACACACTGGGTACTTTAAACCTATTTATAGAAAGACTGCATTTATGTACTAATATACTATGACATTGTACATTATGTGAGAACAGGAACCTTTATTTATTCATTCCTAACATTGCTCTATATGGGATTACATATATGAATGTATATCTCCCGTTGTTATGGCAACTGAACCATGCTATTCCTAATATCACCTAAGAGCCCAGGGCTAGTGGGTATTGACAATATCACCCAGGTCAAGGGTCATTTCACACGGGGGGGGGGGGGGGGGGAGCGTCATGAATTTCATTTAAATCTTATGAATATCATTTAAATCTTATGAATATCATAGGATTTAAATGATATTCATAAGATTAATTAATTTAAATGATGTCGGTGCATTCCAATAAATCGTCCAGACAAGCTTCTTTACGAGCGTCTTTGCGTGCCTTCTTCCAGTTGCCAAAAACTTTCATAGCCCATAGTGTAGTACGCTGGGTGTTACCAGGAATAAACTCCTTTTGAAGGTCTTTTTTGTCTTCCTGCGTCACAAACTGGAAGCGATCACCAGATAGGTTTCCAATATCTCTAAGGCTAAGGCGCTTTTTTTTTTTACTTTTGGGAGCTTCCCTGTTAAGACACTCACTCCTTCACTTGGAGCACGTCCGAATGTCTGGGCAAGAACACTCGATAAAATCTCTAGCACACAAGCAAAAACACTTTGGCGCAATGGAACTCATTCCGACGTCCATCCACAAGCCAACTACGTATCCCGCCAAAAGTGCGTTTATAGAGCCATAGCAACGGGAGATATATAATAGTCATAGCCCGCTTAGTTTGTGATATGGTACATATACAAACTAAGCGGGCTATGACTATTACATACATAATACATACATATGAGATGTAGTATTACATAGACATTCATATGATGTCTTCCAATGATTTTGTAATCACATAACATACAGAGTGTTCTTACCAAGTGGTCTCACAGGTACACTGTTACTCTCCACAATACCACCTTGGACAGCATTAGTCAGGAAACAAGTGTAGTTCCCAACAGTGTCCTCAGTGATAGTGAACTGCAGTCTGGTTGTTGTGGAGTTGGGTTCAGATGGTCGAAGACCACCAACAGATATCCCTATACCATCTCTCCTCCAGCCAACATCTCCCCTAGGGTACTCTGGTTCTTGAGGTAGTACAGGGTGTGTACACACCAAGGTGACTGGGTCACCATAACACTGAACACCATCAGTGGGTGTTGAGAGGAAGAGCTGAGCAGTAGCTAATTACAGAAGAGAAACACTAGCTGTTATAAACCTGTTAAAATAATGTATTGACAGTATCACCACAACATATGTACATATGTATGTACCAACAGCAGAATCTGATATCCACAAACATTCTTATACAATGCATGGCAACAAAGTACACACTTCACATACATAAGCCCACAGTGCACTACCTGGCTTCATAGGAAGAATGCTAACAGTTGTATAGTGTCAGTATAAAGATCACCTTAACCAAGTCTCATGCTCCATTTACTCGAGCTAATAGTACCAATAAATGAGTGTGTGCAGTACATGATAGTGTGACAAGCCAATGGCAAATTCCCTGTTAGTCTCAGTTACTGGTCTGCCATTATGACACACTCTACCATCCTAGCAACCTCCGGTTATGCCAGTGCGTTAAAGCACTTTAGTGAACCACATATCAAGGTGGTTTGAAACCGATTTGTACTAAAGCACTTTAGAGTGCTAGTGTAACCAGGGCTGCATGGACTCCTGATAATGTAAGTTATACAATATAGCTGTTTTTTAACAGCGAAGGGTCTCTTGCATGAGGGAGGTGGGAAGGAGTTTATACAGCTACATACTGTGCAATAACCTTAGATTCAACACTATAATATCCTCAGAAACAAATTTGGGACAAAGAAACCTCACCTGGTGATACCAAACCTAACAGATTCTGAAGCAATCCAATCACAAGGAAAAACATGCTGGAGTGGTATTTAAATTGCAGAATTTCCATTGTACATTCGAATTCTGTGTGTACATAATGATAAAATGTAATCAGCACATTGTGTATTTGTGTGTGTGTGTGTGTGTGTGTGTGTGTGTGTGTGTGTGTGTGTGTGTGTGTGTGTACTTATGAGCTTGACAATGTGCTTGCTTCAATACAGTGGGTAAATTATCAGGTGTCAGGTATTCTTACTTAATATATAACACTATTTTACAATTATGAAAACTTAGTAGCCTAAGGGTATAATACAGTTAATTATTTTGGCAACTGTCATGACTCAACTGATATCTATATTTTACAATTGTTACTTGTGGTTGTTACATGTGATGGTCACAGTTTAACATGGTGGATGGAGACAAGTTTAATACATGGCACTGTTGAAGGTTACCCATTCAGTAAGGGTTGGAACACATCCAATGAACATCATAAACCGATATCATGGACAATGTTTACACATTAGTAATCAATATGAAGCGTCAACACCAGAACATGAATTGGTTCCATCCTGCCTAAGTGTGCATAGTAGATAAACTCATGCATGGCTAATTACTAGTCCAAAACAAAATTTGATCTTCACAGTGGGTTAGATAACTTGTTCGAGTTTCCTCAATGTACATATCCACCTCTAACTTTCATATTTTAAAGTAGACATGTAGAGCTACTACTTCTGATGTTTTCCGGATTCTTCGCCCCTCCTCCACTCTAGATATGATGTGCAGTCTGCCCGAAAAGATTGTCCGAATTGTCCGAGATGTCCGCGAATATCGATTATTTTCGGACGCTTTTTTGATCGTCTCTATATAGTAGAACGAACTATAAGCTAGATAAGCTACGAGGATCTTACTGAGTGGAGAGCGACTAGGTATTTAAATTGCAGAATTTCCATTGTACATTTGAATTCTGTGTGTACATAATGATAAAATGTTACACTTTAATGGCCTATATAAAATTTTATCGCAACAATCCAAAGTGTCCGGAATTAGATTGGGCATAATATACAAGCCTTATAGGGTCGTAATTTTGGACGTCTTTGGTCGGTATATAGCCGATGTATTGAGGAATACTGAAGGTTATAATCGAAGCCTTATTCAAGGAAATATTATCACGTGTAAAATGCACTTACTTCAAACTTACTTTCGCGTTTATCAGGGGAGTTAACTGGAGCTAGAACACGCTATCGCTGGGAGAGGCCAAGTTCTTCGCTTCTATTGTACTTCATACAGAAACAAACGCTCCTATACAGTATAATATTACTGATTCACATGAATTCAACAAAACCTATTTTAAGGAATCCTACTGTAACCAAGTAACAAAGTACACGTAATATCAAATTTTAATAGATTCAAATCTCAAGGGACCAAATCCAGACACTAGTCTGCAGAGAGCATGATTATGGGATGTTGCTTCTGTAAAATTTTTTTGTAAAGGTCACATGCCTACATAATAATGTGTGTGATACATACATGACTTCGTACATACACCCCTTACAGTATAACAAAGTAATATACTACAAATCCATACGTACTATTGATAGGTTATGGTAATCTGGTAGGAGATGTGGCCGACCACACCAGACTACAGAGGACCTTTACAACTGGTATACCAGCTGTCCTGACGAATGACACTCTGATTGCAAATTGGATGGACACACCCACATGATCTACATATATGGTCAACTTGAGACCTATAGTTCTCACAAACATCATGTGTACATCCACATACACATACTGTACATACAGTACAGCTACACTCAACATACCAGAAGGTTGATGCTTCATACAAACTGAATCCTGTAAGTAATAATAGCTGTGCAGGTTAACAGCCAGCACTTCTAAAGTGAATTCAACCTACACAGCACTGTATCACAGAGAGGTGAACTATGTATTTATGCAGTAACTGTAATGCAGTTGTCTGATATACTGTGCTTGAGCAGCTTGATTTATAGTTTATTCCCATGCTGTTATAATAATAATGAAAGCTTTTATTATGGAGTATTACTACAGCTACTATGTTATTGTATGAACATTCCAGGTCACTTGTAATTGAATTAATTGAGGGATGTTCTGTGGGATTAACCCCATGTGCAAACATAATAGTTCACACAAACATAACAATCCCACCATCACCCGCCAAACATTATCTCATGATTTGCACGATTCATGCCTGTGGCCACTCATAACTGTACTAGCAGATCCCACCTACAGCAATTACTGGACCTTACTTATATACCTACACAGATATACATGATAATAGACCCTCACCACTTGCAGGAAATACCACAATGTTCTACGTATGCCAACAGAAATTATCACATAGTACACACACGCACACACACACGTGTTTGCTTGTAACTGTACATGTGCAGATGTGTACACATGTGTATATTATGTATGCACACATATATACACTCACTTATTCGATTTCAATTTAATTCTAATGATACAATACAATAGTCAATTGAAACAAAATATATATCTCTGAATTACAAAATCAATATTATAATTCAAACTACAAGTTCTCATAACAAGGATTACTGATATATGCAACATGTACATAAGCTGGGTTTGCTGTCAATGGAACACTGTTGTCGTTTGGTTCCACATTGATGTAGTCATGATTGGTAGGTTTCTCATCGTGTGTACTCTCACACTCAGCAGATCCTATGATTGCAGGAAGATATTACATAGCACTCTACATCATGAGAGCAACCAGTGAGATTCCTCTCCACTGCTCTCCTTCAACTCTACCACTAATTGTACATTCACACATAACAGGGTAGTGGACCTCACTGCTCATAGCCTAAGGGTTCTACTGTCACTTGGTGCAAGACAACAAATGGAGGAATGAACAGAGTGTACTGAATGTCTGAAGTACATTTGTGTGCATATAAACAAAACATCCTTTTATTCTACTCACAAACAGTAAAGGAAGTGATTGATTGTGGTAGGAATAAGAATGGTCTGACTCCTCATACTTCATACCTCCATGTAATGGATAATTGAGTGCAGTGTGTGAAGGTACGTTGTGTGCAGTGTGTGTAGGTACATTGTGTGCAGTGTGTGTAGGTACATTGTGTGCAGTGTGTGTAGGTACATTGTGTGCAGTGTGTGTAGGTACATTGTGTACAGTGTGTGTAGTTACATTGTGTGCAGTGTGTGTAGGTACATTGTGTGCAGTGTGTGAATGTGTATAGTCTGGATCCTTCATGTAACGCAGTGCCTTCATGTACAGTATGAACAGTGTACCCCCATATGCAGTGTGTACAGTAATACAGTGCATGTGGTTCACTGTGTGTTGTGTAGGAAAAGCTAATAACAAGAATAATATTACGAGGACTCACCATTGGCTGTAGCCCTGGCCATTCTCGCACAGACCACACCCACCATTCCTCCAATAATAAACAATACAAAGACAGCCAATAAGATCAGGAGGTAGAATAGGTTGGTATTTGGATAAGCAGTGGAGCTGGAGTCTGAAAGGAAAAAGATACACACATACATACATTGTAGTTGTCCATGTTACAATTGATAATTTATGTTACAAATTTCAAATTGGAATGGAAACCTAACTTGGTAGGAGGGCTGACACCCAGATTACCAGTCCCTTGTATTGGGCAGACACATGATCCAGCACAGTGAGTGTGAGTTCTTGGTTGGTGTGGGTGCATGGACTGACGTGTATTGTGAGCTACGTACATATACACGTAAGTCTTCTGTGATTCTGTTGGACAGCCTCAACTCATTCATTAGAAGTAGTCTCCATACTAGAGACTGTACATGGACCTCTCCTACAAAGTCTGGTCTGGAGACTAGGGAGCTGAGTCTTGCACAGAAGGCAGTAAAGTACAGTACTGTGTCTCAACACAAGGGACAGAAGGAAGCAAACACCAGACTGGGACGTTACACTATGAAACATTACATGTGACTCAACACAAGGGACAGAAGGAAACACACACCAGACTGGGATGTTACACTATGAAACATTACATGTGACTCAACACAAGGGACAGAAGGAAGCACACACCAGACTGGGATGTTAGACTATGAAACATTACATGTGACTCAACACAAGGGACAGAAGGAAGTAAACACCAGACTGGGACGTTACACTATGAAACATTACATGTGACTCAACACAAGGGACAGAAGGAAGCACACACCAGACTGGGACGTTAGACTATGAAACATTACATGTGACTCAACACAAGGGAAAGAAGGAAGTAAACACCAGACTGGGACGTTACACTATGAAACATTACATGTGACTCAACACAAGGGACAGAAGGAAGCAAACACCAGACTGGGACGTTACACTATGAAACATTACATGTGACTCAACACAAGGGACAGAAGGCAGTAAACACCAGACTGGGACGTTACACTGTAAAACATCACATGTGACTCAAACCTGCATCTGTTGTTGATGATGTTGGAATGACAAGAGTTGGATCTAGTGGAGAGCATTACATTGATACAGACTACATGTAAGTGACCTTGGTGGAGAGCACAAGAATGTATATTTCAAGTAAGACATGTAGAGGTACTTCATACACAATCACCAACACAATATTGTAGGTATATGTATATATGTATGCTGCATGCACACCTCCACACATGCAAGTACACATGCATGTACATGCATACACACCTGCAGGCACACACACTCATAGGGACACATGGATGCACACACTCACCATTGGTCATAAAGTTCACTACCAACACTCCACTATCCTCCAGAAGGTTGTTAGCATCTCTACACACAGACCAGATACTAGCAGTGTAGGACACACCCTCAGTGATGTCAGTGATCACTATAGTTGTGTTGGTTGGGTCAGTGGAGTCCACAGGAAGGACCACAGGGGTGGTAGCACTACTGCTGGTGGTGGTTATGTTTACATCCAACTGGGCAGTGTTGCAACATTGAGGGTCAAAGGACACAGTCAGAACAGCAGTTGTTGAGTTGGAGAAGGTGGCAATGTTCACAGGAGTTGGGAGTTGATCTGGGTGTGTGTGTGTGTGTGTGTGTGTGTGTGTGTGTGTGTGTGTGTGTGTGTGTGTGTATGTGTGTGTGTGTGTGTGTGTGTGTGTGTGTGTGTGTGTGTGTGTATGTGTGTGCGTATGCGGAAGGACAGTATATTATGTGAGAAATGTCAAGTATGTGTGCTTATGCATATGCATGTGGATGTACAGGGAGTACTTGTTAATCCAGCACAGTTTGTATCTATATAGGTATAATGGTTTAATATGTACAGTAGACAACGTCAACATTATCTCCATACAAATGTATGGTAAACGGGAACATGCTAACATACATTGAGGTGGTATGGTGTGACAAACCATGGGTTAGTTTATAGATTAGAAGGTAAATTTCCTCATCAGCTCAGAATTATACACCCCATGAAATATGAGCCAGTACTGTATGAAGCATTGGCCTCAAGGTCCAGTCACCCACATTCTTGCATGTGTATCAGTGAATGGCAAAATACTGCTTCAAGTATCAAGTATTGTAGGTGAATCAATGTATTGATGACAGTCAGATGAGGTGATGACTGCACATGAGTACACATTTGTATGTACTAGCAACTCACCCACAGGATCTATAGTGACTTCTCCACTTGTTTCCACCTCAGTAGTAGGTAGTCCATTCTCTGCTAATTGTAGTAGAGAAGAATACTTGAATGACTTGTTCCTGAAGTGGTCCACTGTGATCGTGATGGTGAGGAATGTACGAGTGAGGTCTGATACAGTTTCATCAGTGTAGATGGAACCATTGGCTATATCGATGACAGCACCATTCTCACTCCATGTTGGTGTAGTAATGAAGTACTTGGAACGGTTGCTAGCCAGGTCAGGATGGTGACACACTAGAATCACTACATCTCCATAACATGGAGTAGGAGTGGATGTGGAGATGGAGAGGTCAGCGTGGACTGTGTTAATAAATAAAAGAAGACACAAGTATGAAAAAAATTATAAATCATATAGAGAAATCTGACCATTTACTAAATCTCCACAACATGTACCAAGTACATTCATTACATCCAATAATGGTGAGTACACACAACTGTACACAATGTTCAGTACTACCCAACCCACCATACACCACACAGTACACACATTATGTACCCAATGTTCAGTACTACCCAACCCACCATACACCACACAGTACACACATTATGTACACAATGTTCAGTACTACCCAAACCACCATACACCACACAGTACACACATTATGTACCCAATGCTCAGTACCACCCAACCCACCATACACCACACAGTACACACATTATGTACCCAATGTTCAGTACTACCCAACCACCATACACCACACAGTACACACATTATGTACACAATGCCATACAGCTCACTGACCTCGGTAGGTGACTAGCACCACCATGATGATCAGGACCATAGTGTTCACCTGGAACATGGCTGATTATATCCACCTTGGAAACCAGATATTGTGTAATTATTGTCTACAAAATGTGATTATGGATACAATTCAAACTGCTGCATGTAATGTACACTGTACCATAAATCAAAGAAAGATGATAACAAGTCATAGGAAACTAGTGTGCTAGGCTACCATAGTAGGACATAAGGCTGTTATTGGGTTGAATGGTGTACCTAGGGATGTGTACCCAGGGATGTGTATCTAGGGATGTGTACCTAGGGATGTGTACCTATAGGGATGTGTACCTAGGGATGTGTACCTAGGGATGTGTACCCAGGGATGTGTACCTAGGGATGTGTACCCAGGGATGTGTACCTAGGGATGTGTACCTAGGGATGTGTACCCAGGGATGTGTACCTAGGGATGTGTACCTAGGGATGTGTACCTAGGGATGTGTACCCAGGGATGTGTACCTAGGGATGTGTACCCAGGGATGTGTACCTAGGGATGTGTACCCAGGGATGTGTACCTAGGGATGTGTACCCAGGGATGTGTACCTAGGGATGTGTACCTAGGGATGTGTACCTAGCTGCTAGGTGTGTTTACGTGGATCTCAGTAGGGGATCTTATATTTACTAAGAGTGAATATTCCATAAATCTTACCTATCATGCACACAAGCCATGGCCTAATGATGATTCTGGACGTTTTTGCTCGTTATAATTAAGTCCACATATTCTGGGTGCATAAGGTTACAATCCAGTTTTTATCTAAGGGAATAATAGCACTGTTGTAGCTCCACATATTATTGAACATATACTCACTTCAAAGTTGGAGACATACTGTTTCTTTGCTGTTTATCACGCGAGTTAACTGATGGACCCGATCGCTATTCTAATTGCCTTTATTCCCTATAAAATGTATTTTTCTGTGCAGTATTACAGTGGTAAGTCATACATACCAAATGAAACGTCACCATTAATAATAGTTATGAATAATAATATCATTGTTTGTGGTATTGAAGATATGCTGTAGCACATGGTGAGGCACTGTTAGTGAAGAGTAAACAGTACATACACCAATGAGCCCACACACTAATACGTACACACCAAGGTGACTGGGTCACCATAACACTGGACACCATCAGTGGGTGTTGAGAGGGAGAGCTGAGCAGTAGCTAATGAGGTTGAACAGTAATATCAGAATATGACCTACGTACGTATACTGTGCTTGTTTGTTACAGGTCTATTTCCTAATTAATTGGACCCAGTACAGTACCTGGACCAGCCATTGATTTGTGTATAAACACAGATACTGTTTACGAGCATGTAAACCAACCCCTTAACCCTAACTAGTGAACACATAGAAGCTCAGGTGAAGTCTAATTATGTGCAATAGTTGTGGTCCTAGCCCTAAGCAGGTGAGCAGAGCAAAGTATTCAAGCGAACTTGTGGAGTTTTCAGTTAAGGACAAGGAACATTGGAACCAGTTACCCTAAGTGCCTGATTGTTAAAGGTAACCCAGGTTACCCATACACTTCTCCTCAGTGGCTGGTCCAGGCGCTGCAGTTGATATACGAACTATAAACACGTTAGATACTATCCATACCTTGTCGCATGATGAAAACTCCTAGAAGAGACAAACTCCAGAACATCTCAGGTTTCAATCCTCAGGGAATATCCAACAAGTGTACCGTGAATTTCAATTACCGCATCGAAACCCTATAATAACTCCCGATCGGGGTACTGTCATCAATATTAGCGACATGAATCCATCCCAGTGGTATGGCATACTAGACTGTTAGTCCACTATAGTTACATATGCTAATAATCGAGCCAACCAAAAGGCACAGGCAGGTTTTTGCCGTCCCATTATCTGATATCAACCTCGTTCCTCTGAAGACAGCCATTCTACGCCTTGAACAAGCAGCCATTTTAACGAGAGGAAAACCCTATAATAATTGTAATGCAAACCTACTGTAAACAGCATAACACTGAACGTAATTTCACATTCACTTCTCCACAATGAAATCAGGCATGCATAGATACACGTAGTACCCTTGTCCTGATCGTTTCCAAATAAGGAAGCCATCAGGAAAAGAGGCTGGCTATGTGAGACTAGTAGTTATGTGGTCCTTATGTACAGGTGCTCTATAATGTGTGTGTGTGTGTGTAAAAGAGTTTGGGTGTGTACCTTGATGTTCATACTGTATGTACATATCTTTTCAAGCATTGCTTGTGATAGTCAGTATGGGTGAGAATATGGTGTTTATACTTATGTTCATTTTTGTCCACTTCTCTTCCAGAACACCCCACCCCTCCCACACTGAGAGAACCCATCACCACAACTCCATCTACCGTCACACTAGAGGTGGACCACAGGAATACATGTTTTGAGAACTGTACCTTCCAGTATGAGGTCAAGGTTCACCCAGCTGGTAGTCACATGTCCATATCCACAACAACCCACTCTACTAATGTCTTCAATGTGAGTGGTCTCAGTGGAGGTACCAGGTACAGAGCAGAGATTGTAGCAGTGTGTGTAGAAGAGTCCACCATTAGAAGTGATCCACTGAATGTCAACTTTACAACAAGAATGGAAGGTGTGTTGAGTGTGTTTGTTGTAGTGTCCCAACTTCAACTGAGTGTTGTTTACATCATCTTCAGATGGTACAACAGTGACTCCTACTACACCTCCTGATAATGGGACAGATCTTACTAATGGTACAGATCTTAGTCCTTCTTCAGAAACAGGTACATACATGTACAGTACTCACTGTACGTGCACATACATAACATGTCTAATTATACTTCTATTGTTTTGCTCATATGCAAACTCCTCATTATTGCATGCAATCACCAGTTACCTCTTGTGTATATTACGTATGTAGTACTTTGTTTGCATGTATCAATGTGTATATTCTCAATACAACAGGACTGATTGTTGGTGTTGTGATAGTCGTTATAGTGGTAGTCGTGGTTGCCATGGTGATTATCATTGCTGTGATTTTGGTTATGGTATTGTTAAGAAAGAAGAAAACAGAAACTAACCCCACACGTAGAGGTGTGTGTGTGTGTGTGTGTGTGTGTGTGTGTGTGTGTGTGTGTGTGTACGTACATGCACATGCGTGCGTGTTGTGTGTGTGTATGCTTGTGCATGTGTGTGTTCGTGTGTGTGTGTGTTGTGTGTGCGTGTGCGTGTGTGCGTGCGCGTGTGTGTTGTGTGTGTGTGTGTGTGTGTGTGTGTGTGTGTGTGTGTGTGTGTGTGTGTGTGTGTAGAGCTGTCTGGTACATCCATACTGTTGTACAGTACTGTATGTATGTGTACACAGCATTAAATTGATTATGGACACGTTCTGTACTTCCACCCACTACAGGATCAAGTGGCGGAAAGTTTGATGAAGATCAGAAGAACTCCAACATTCCATCCTATGTTAATGTGAAACTGGATGATGGAAGTGTTCCCATGACAACCAAACCCAGCTATGGGATAGTTGAACCTACCAGTGACCACAGTAGATTACTTTATGCAAATTTGTAATGTTTTCTATAATATGAATTTGTATGTAAGTACCTTACTTTGTACTGTCTGCTATTGTCAATGTGTCTGTAGTTGACTTGCACATTCATTAATAATTTTTAATTTATTGTACAATCACCAGTTTATAATATTTTTTGTAATTTTGATATAGTTGACTAGATTCATGTTGTGATATTACCACCCTTTATGCTACTACAGTGAAACCTGTATATAGAGACCACCCACGGGACTAGGAAAAGGGGGTCTTTATACAGAGCTTCCCTATGTTTGATTTGATATGATGGATAGTCCGATAATTCACTTACGAAAGGTGTTCTTTATAGCATGTTACACTGTATAGCATGCATTTAGTTGAATTAATGCATATATAACTAAGAATTTAAAGAATTAAGTTTTATCAGTGCAGTAAATATGAAAACAAAGTTCTACAAGTCTGTGGAGAATTGGAAGTACACCTAGTAAATGATGACAATGCAGAAATGTCACTAGGTTCTTCAGGGTTTTCCACGATTCACATGTGTTCGGTGCACTCCCTACAGAAAATACAGGTAGAAAACTCTTCTTGCTTATTGAGGAAAGTTACGCAATATAACAACCAACACTAACATGTGACAGTAACCATAAACCTACTATTGCAGTTTTATACAACAAATGTAATCAGATCATCCTCTGAACCAGAAATCATCCTGGTACTGAACACCCAATTTACTGTAACATAATGTACACATACACACATACTGCACACATATGCAATCCATTCACCAACTCATCCTGTACAAATAACATCACTTGCATGCTTCACACAAGAATCAATGAGATCACAAATAACCCCATCTTATACAACTGTTGAAAATGAATAACCAAAATATACTCTAGTACTGGAACACTGTATGTATGTACTTATACTATACACATAATATGGACTTGGTATCAAAACAGTCAGAGATGCAATGATCGTTAACATACCCGAAAAGTAGCACCATTCTTAGGATACTACAAAAAAGATGATAACATTATATACGTATGTAAAGGATGCATGTGTACATATGAGTGTGTATGTATGTACATGTGTGTGTGCGTGCGTGCGTGCGTGCGTGTGTGTGTGTGTGTTGTGTGTGTGTGTGTGTGTGTGTGTGTGTGTGTGTGTGTGTGTGTGTGTGTGCTCATACATTTGTTTCTTCTACCGAAATCATTATTCCCTCTTCTTTAAGAGGCATTGGAGGATTCAATACCTGGGACGAGTGGAAGGAGTGACAAGTATGCATGTGTACAGAGTAGCTAGAACAATGAAAACATGGAGTGGTGGGTGGGGAGTTATGTGCATGTCCTTTATTCAGGTCACCAGGGGAGAGGGAGGGCTGAAGGCACCATTCCTGTGTTCTTGAAGGGGAAGAAATGACACACAGTGATTACAAGATGGTAGTTATATGTATTGCACCTAGAATCAGTCCATTGTATCTCGATTTCAGCATGATATGCAGAATTTGGTTCCAGTACAGATTTGGACTCATGCACAACACATATATTTTAAAAATCTACTGGTGGCCTTGTTGGATAGGCATGCATACATAATATACGTACATATATACTACAGTACGTATATTCATATACATACGTATATATTGCAGTACAGAGAACAAGTACTCCTCCATGAACATAATGGAGGCAAGGAAGGTTACATGGAGTGACCATTATGGACTGGTTCGACTAGATCTATGTCGTGTGAGGATCACACATATGGTACACGTCAAAGACTATGTACGCATTTCCGCAAAAATTGTTGCTTCCAATTGCGGATAATCCGCGTTATTTGTCCGCACGAGTCTGCGGTAGAGTATGCGGACATATTTTCCGCAGATGATTTTCATATATTATACATACGTACATATGTATGTTAGTTTGCATACATACGTAAGTAAACATTAAAGGGGAGAGATCGCAACACGAGATCGAAAATCTACTACCTTCCGTGACGAAGTGTATTACAGGATGTATGAAATCTTCCTAATAATCCTGGAGATACTGGAATCCAGAAGTTTATGATATCACACGTTATCATTAATCGAACGATGTCAGGGTGCAGATCACGCCGGCTGGCTGACTAACTCAGGCCCTCTTCACAGATGAAGAAAAAATCTTCTAAAGTCCAAGGAGTTGGGGAAAGCAGTTGCATGAATGAAGCAAAGGTAGATGCCATTAGAGAGTCATGCTATAAGTAGTTTCCTCTGGATCGAGTGGAGTCGAAAATTAATGCAGATAGAGAAATCAGACATGCAATGGACAAAGTTTGTCGCAAGATTAGAGTCAAACAGCCTTTTTAATAAGTATTTTTTATCTACGTTTAACGCATTTCTTATTTTACCTTCGGTTCGTGTACAAGAAACACTTTCATTCATTAAAGGGGAGACAAGTGTGAGAACACTACAGTACTCAACAATCTATTATTGCCAAGTATACACACATCAAGAACTACAACTATAGCTCACTTGGAACAATGCTACAATGGCATTCTTCACCCACATCGAATTCCACGAGTACGGACCAACTACTGCCTTCATACAGTTGTGTGGTGCCAGCATCTCCTCAACCTCTTCACTCATCTCCAGGTCATCACAGACAAGACAACTGCAAACAGCTTCAACATCTTCTCTGATTTGACTTAAAATCTCCACATCTTCTCTAGTGACTGCTCCATCACGACGGCGGACCTTACACTTGACAACAAAAGACTTCTCTTTGTACTGGCAATGGATGTCGGGTCTGTACTCACTCATGTGTGTACAGGTGTTGGGATCTTGGCAGTGAGGACGTCTGCATTCTCTCCCAACAGAGAGGATGGTGACATGGAGGATCTCCAGTACTGACACTACTCCATCAATGAAGGAAGCTCCTAGAGATAATATTGCATTACAAAATGATTTCAAATGTGCAAGTATGTACAGTTTATGTTATTGAATTTTGTCAATTAATTGCCTAGCAACTCGTCCATGTCTATACCAATAACAACAATGCTGGGTGAGTCGCTGATACCATTATAATGATTGCTGTACAGGAACATAATAACTATAGTGCTTCTTAGTGGATATATAGACATTTTGGTTTGATGGCATACAAGACCAAAGCCAAAGTACGTATATAATTCCCCAACAACCTACAAAAGGTACTACAGGTATTGTATACTGTATAATTTCAACCTACATGTGTATTCATATGTTTGAGCGTAGCAACACTGTACATATTAATTGACACGTCATCACCTGATACCAGACCAACAACAAACACGACATCTTTGAGATCTCACTTATGTACTTGGGTTTTCTTTTGTGTGGTTGTACGATAAGTGGGGATGAAGGTCTCCGTGTTTGGACCTTGCTCTCAGGTTGTGACTGTGGGAAGAGGTAATATGGTCCAATAACATAAATTAAAATGTACAGTAATTTTTTAAACATGTACTGTATGTACACAGTGGACACATCAAGCATTACCAGTGTGTACTTAGTCTATTGAAAGATACGTATGTATTGTTTAACTTTCCATGATGATTCCATGAGTGGAGCTCATTAATATAAACAACTTCGAATACTAATTAGATATACAGTACATGTGTCTTTATATTATTTAAGTGAAGACATGTTTGCATGCACTTAATGCTACATTACCATTATAATATATATAGAATGCACACAGACACTGCCACAGTACAATGTTGCATACCCAAACAATATGTATAGTATGCTTTGTGGGACAAGACACACACACACACACACACACACACACACACACACACACACACACACACACACACACACACACACACACACACACACACACACACACAACCCACACACCCACACCCACACCCACACACACACACACACACACACACACACACACACACACACACACACAACCCACACACACACACACACACACACACACACACACACACACACACACACACACACACACACATGCACACACATTTGGGTTCAGATATGGGAACAAAGCAAACAAAAGCTGTTCAAAGTCATGATTAGAGTATGCCCCTCCTCTTGATATGACATTTGTTACAGAATCTTCCTAAAGAAATGGAGAGAAAACATTAGAGTTCCACAGATTGGGAATAGGAACACCAAATAAAGAACATACTGAAAGTAGGAAATGACTGTCAAAGGCTTCCACAAATGTACTTTCTTTTTGAGTATCAATTTTCCATGGAAGATTTTTGACATGAACAAATCCACAGTCTTTTTGCCTTAGCCGTGCTTTGAGAAATGTAGAAATGGTTTTCTTGCTACAGAGAAGGAATCCTCTGTCACTACGGCTGTTCCTCTTCTCTTGAATCAGTTCCTCCACATCCTGCTCAGTGATGTCATAGACAAAGTTAGCCACAAACTTCATTCCCTTGTACTCTCCCCAGATGTCGGTGTGGGGAGACCCTTCAGGAGACTCTTCATAAGGTGAATGAGGGGACACAGTCTTCCCCAGCACTGAGTGGATGGTAGCGTTGTGTCTGTTGAGAGCATCACACACTTGAAGGAGGACTAGTTTTTCTTGAAAACATGAACAGAAGCAAATGTAACTGCTATACACGGTATATAGAGTACGTACATGTACTGTACAACGCTACTACACACGTTATAACATAATGCGCATTTAATATACTTACAGTAGCTGTACAGAGAACAAACTACTGGTTTGTGGAAACAGCACATTGGCTACAGGTGATTGGTGGTACTGAACAACAAACCAAATAAAACAGTGTACATTTACCTTTCCAGTCTGCTCTCCCATACAGTCCGTGATTATGCTTCCATCTCTCTTTTATCCAACGCACAACTGTCATGATAACACAAATGCTGACTACTACCACCACGAGAATGATGATAGTAGGAGGAAGCCACACTGATACAGGTGTTGTTGCTGGTGATGATGGTTGACCTGTTGAATCTGAACATGTACACACATGCAATGACAGGATACACAACACAGTTGTTACCTATATGAAGTGGCTACTGATCATGACAAATGACCAACAGTTTGAATATCACAATATGAACATAACTAATAGCTGTAATGTAGGTGGTGTAGTGTAGGTGGTGTAGTGTAGGTGGTGTAGTGTAGGTGGTGTAGTGTAGGTGGTGTAGTGTAGGTGGTGTAGTGTAGGTGGTGTAGTGTAGGTGGTGTAGTGTAGGTGGTGTAGTGTAGGTGGTGTAGTGTCGGTGGTGTAGTGTAGGTGGTGTAGTGTAGGTGGTGTAGTGTAGGTGGTGTAACAAGGGACATGTGTGTGTGTGCCAATTGGCTTCTAACTTTTAGACATAAAATGATGTTGTACATACCATATACTGCTGCTGGTGTACATACATAATTGTACTGTAAAATTCTGGTTACTCCTCTATGCAATCAAAGTTTGTTGAAGAAAAGTTGAAGAAAATTCTACTTACACTTACCAAATTTTCTCATCTTGTATTCACAATAATGTCATTACATTCAAACTATTCAGCTAGTTATCCAGTTCACTCAGTCATTACAGACATGTAGCTTGATTCAATCCTTGATCACTAACCTGCGTCAATGATATTCGGATCTTTTTCATCTGAAAACCATGCAGATAGCAAATGGATATGTCCGTAATACACACACACATGCACACACGCACACACACACACACTCACACACACACACACACTCACAAGCACACTAAACACACAAACACACACACACACACACACATACACACACACAAACACACACACACACACACACACACACACACACACACACACACACCACACACTCACCATTGGTCATAAAGTTCACTACCAACACTTCACTATCCTCCAGAAGGCTGTTATTCTCACACACAGACCAGATACTAGCAGTGTAGGACAAACCCTCAGTGATCCCAGTGATCACTATAGTTGTGTTGGTTGGATCAGTTGAGTCCACAGGAAGGACCACAGGGGTGGTAGCACTACTGCTGGTGGTGATTACGTCTACATTCAACTGAGCAGTGTTGCAACATTGAGGGTCAAAGGACACAGTCAGAACAGCAGTTGTTGAGTTGGAGAAGGTGGCAATGTTCACAGGAGTTGGGAGTTGATCTGGGTAGTGTGTGTGTGTGTGTGTGTGTGTGTGTGTGTGTGTGTGTGTGTGTGTGTGTGTGTGTGTGTGTGTGTGTGTGTGTGTGTGTGTGTGTGTGTGTGTGTGTGTGTGTGCATCGTTCCGGCACATAACAAAAGAGAAAATAAAGTGACGTATAAAAGAGTTAACAATAGATAGAGATTAAGAGGTCTAGTTCAATTACATTCCATACCCACTTATTGATGACATGCACGTGACTGAATACTGGAACAATTCATACTGTCCCCATATATATGGCTATACACATACAGTTTACTGTAGAATTCGTAATGATCAACTACAACTGTTTCTACACATTGTCATGGGTGGGTGGAGTCATGGTAGAGGCTGTGGGGCGGACAAAATGGTCTCCATGTAGCTGGGGTTCGTTGTCATGGGAACATCATTAGGCAAGTGAAAATCATGGGATTCTGTGAGGAGATCAAAACACATTATTAAACACAATCATTCCTTGAAGTACATACAGTGTATGTATGCACATACGGTACCTTTAACACTTTTATTTTTCTTGAATAAGTGAACCACACAAACAATCAGACACAGGGTTGATGTGGTTGCAATAACAGATAAAAGTCCAAAGAAAGTAGCTATTCCAATAATAGGACCTGGGGGCATTAATAGGTACAGAAAGGGTGTACACAATGTTACAACCACACATACACCCAGAAGCCTCCCCACACACATACACCAACACCTACTTAGCACACGTACACATACACATGCACACTACACATACATATGCTTAGAGGTACGTACGTACATGCAAAATATTATTATGTATGTACACACCCACCTGCTTGTGTGACTGCTCTGACAGTGACTGGTCCACTGACTACAGTAGAGTCCTCCTCACTCTCTGCTAACAGTCTCACTCTGTACTCACTACCTGGACTCAGACCAGTGATGGCGTAGGACGGGATAAGGGGGACCTCTACTGGAAGGGACCATTCTCCATCTGCTCTGCTCCAAGAGATCTTGTAGTGGAAAGTGTAGTCCTCAAAACACACCTCCGAGTGGTCCAGTGTCAGCACTATAGTGTAGGGGGTGGAGTCTGTGACCGTCACCTCTGGTGAGAGGGGATGCTCTGAAGAGAGAACACATCTCATGAAACACACTCCACATCACACACAGCACAAGAGTCACTGTACCAATAGGGTCCATGAGGTAGGGCTCTCCAGTGATCTTAGTCCCATTGAGGAGAACAGCACACTTGAAGGAGGTGACAACATTGGAGAAGAGGTCCTCAGTGATGTTAGTGACTACCAGACTGCCACCTATCACAACATACACCAGGTCACTGGTCCAAATCCCACTTCCATTCACACTCCAGATGATGTCATAGTCAGTATTGTAGCTATGAAAACATGCCAAATAAAATGGCTGTCCAAAACAGGCACCACCCTCAGTACCTTGAGCAGTGGGTTGTCCTGTGCAGTAGTGAGACATTCTGAGTGTGAATCTTTCGACATGCACACACCACACACAGTGGTAACATACGTACCTGTATGTACCAGTACTTCAGTTCTGCTATCCTCCCAGCTAGCAGTCACACCTCCTACACTGGACACACCCCTCACTGTAGCCGTAATCCTCACCCGGTACACACCCCTCACTCCAGTCCTTATAGTGAAGTTCCTCTCCACAGTAGTACAATTGAGACCTCCACCACTAGCCAGGTCAACCCAGCTCACTACATACTCTATGTCACTAGTATTAAAACACACTGTATTGTGTGTCCATGTTAGTGAGGTTCTCTCAGTGAGAGACTCTATTGTAGTGATCTTGGGAGGAAGGGGTACGTCTGTATGTGTGTGCATCAATTAAAAGGAGAGTATCTGTGTGTGTGTGTGTGTGTGTGTGTGTGTGTGTGTGTGTGTGTGTGTGTGTGTGTGTGTGTGTGTGTGTGTGTGTGTGTGTGTGTGTGTGTGTGTTGGGGGTGCATGTGTGTGTGTGTGTGTTGTGTGTGTGTGTGTGTGTGCGTGTGTTGTGTGTGCATACGTGCGTGTGTGCATGCATGTGTGTGTGATAGGTTCATAGGTACACAATAAGTACACAATATCACGAGTGAAAGCACTGAAAAGACAAGATGTAAACAAGAAGTGAAAATAGAACTCAATGGATGCTACTTATGTATACTATGAGGAAAAGAATATACTGTAGTAATCCAAGATTTTGTTTCTCTATTGCTACTTTGGTCTAGCTAAGGAAATACAACAGTCCATGTAGTGCGTATCAGCCTGTGTGATCTACAACTGCCTGGGTTGACTTATTCCAACACAAATGCAACAAGATGAATGTTGAAGAGATCACCATTCATTGAAGTGGGTACGCATGGCACAACTATGAGTTGTGAGTCATTCTTGGCATAAAAGTGAATGTACATAACATACATGAGTAAACAGAAGGATCAAGTAGTTAATATACAATTGTAAGTGTACACACACAATGTACCCACTGACCAACAGGATCTACAGTGACTTCTCCACTTGTTTCCAATTCACCAGTAGGTAGTCCATTCTCAGCTAATTGTAGTAGACAAGAGTACTTAAAGGACTTGTCCCTGAAGTGGTCCACTGTGATGGTGATGTTGAGGAATGTACGAGTCAAGTCTACAGGATCTGCAGTGTAGATGGAACCATCCAATATATCAATGACAGCACCATTCTCCCTCCATGTTGGTGTAATGGTGAAGTATTTGAAGCGATTGCTGGCCAGCTCAGGATGGTGACACACTAGAGTCACTACATCTCCATAACATGGAGTAGGAGTGGATGTGGAGATGGTGGGGTGAGCGTGACCTGTGCATAGGAATAAAACAAGAACAAATTATGAAAGAAATTGAGCAGGCTTGAATAAGGCCTGCTATTTGCAAAATCTTCACAAAATGTGTGCATTATGTATACCGTACATTCATTATTAAGCACACATAGCTAGATAATAATGTTTGGCACTATTGTAAAATTCACCATTGAAGCACACACATTACCAATGATATCACATAGTTAATGTTAGTACTAACCTTGGTAGGTAAATAGCACCAATACAATGATCAAAACCTTGGACATGGCTGACTGGGTTTGCTTTGCAATACCAGATGATGTACAATTTTCTGTGAGCAAAACAGTACTTGAAGAGGAAAAAACACAAATGCTTCAACTAACATGTTAGTGATCAAAATTTTAACAGAATTTAGCAGGCTCTAATTGTCAATTAGACAAACTAAGACGTTTGCCCCTCTGTTACTATACACCTGTGATGATCTCATTTACACAACATCTTATATCTCGATAATAATAATTATTAATGTGAACACGTCGATAGAGCTATTACTTAATTTCCCGACGTTTCACTACTTTTGACCCAAGTTCTAGCTCTTGTTAATCGCATGGTCCAGGTCCTGGAATTATTATTCGATTTCGGACACTAACAAAAATGCGTGCTACAAAGCGACAGAATAATAATAGACGACCAGAAGAGGTATATAGAAGAGCTACAAAACCGTACTTGTTGCAAATCCATAGCTTCAGTATGCACGAAGGTACTATACGAATGTCCAGAAATAGATCAGCTACTCTACACAGTAGGGCGTATCCAATGGGCGTATACATTGAGTGCATGTATCCACGTACGCAAGTATTATACCAATCAAGGTCCTACCATTACGGTCAAACCCACATAATATGAGTACCCTAGTAGGACATATGCATCTTCAATCGACTCATCTTTCTTCACTTACATACTCAAAGAGAATACGTACTTTATAAATTTTGTTCGATAATGCATGTGCCCTAGCTAATTCCGGACGCTTCCTACTTTCGGACATTATGTACGATGTTCGCTTAAATCAATCCGAAACTCTAGACGTTAGCACTTTTGGATGCTGAGTGGATTGAGGATCTTTTTGATACCAAACTTGATCGAAGAAACGATCCAAGATAAGAATTTTCATCGTTGTAATCCAAAGTTTCAGGAATTAAGGGCATCTTACCATAGTATACATAAGCCTTACAAACATATCTACTAAAGGTTACAATCGAGGCTATAAGGAAATATATATTACCACTGCTATAGATACATAGCTACACATAATAGAGAACGCACTAGGTCTTACTCTACAACATTCTTGGCGATCAACTCGCTTCTTTCGGGTTATCGCGTGAGTTAGCCAGCTAGAAATTTATATTGGTGACTTACGCTATTCAGCCCATATAAATTTCTATAAAATTATATACAGTAGTATAAACTCGGTCGAAATTTGATCTGTCATAGAGAGTTAGATAACTAGCTCCATCAAAACCAGCATTGTATTACTCTCTTATAAACTCATACCATATGGAATATATCAAGATGGGCATGTGGTCCCTGCTTCTTATGCCTGATAATTCATTCATTATTAATGGAAACCCCATCAGCACATGGCTGGTATAAACGGGGGACCAACAATACATGTACAAAAACCATACACAAACATACAGTAGAAGGATAACTGATGGAAAAGTGAAATAAATAAATGATAATAATGACATTTGAGAAAGAAGACATAAAATGGTACATGATAATATGATATAATAATATATAATAATGATATTAGTACTGTCAGATAGTAGCTACTGAAAGTACATAATAATATAATACATCAATCATGCAGGTTAGTCATACAAATATACGTACATTACATGTTTATAATTACACAATTCACGGAGAGTAAAAGGCACACCAATAGACCTGTGTAGTATATAAGAGGTCAATGCATTTGTGTTGACAATATTCAGATGATAAACAAATGTAGTCTTACATAGCCAGACCCATTCCTTCCATGCTCATATTGGACCTTTCAACCTAGTCAAATTCAATTCTATGTCTGAATTCAAAGTTGAAGGTGGCTTAGGTTTGAATTAGGCCATGCAGATTGATATCTATTATGAGTATGAAACTGAATGAAATGACTGACTATAGCAGTTACCATATAATAGTGAATATCACAAGTGATTAATAGAGCTATGACAACTTTCGACTTGTACTATCTCCATAATATATTATTCATCCAACTAGGCACAACATGATCTCTGATGCACAAGTAGATAGATACGACTGTTTGATCAGAACAAGTGAAATTGTTTGAATTACTAGCCAGTTGTACAGTTCACAAACGTGAAACTCATCACATCCCACAAGAGTTCATGACCTAACACACAACCAGCAAGCAAACAAAGGTCCCACAAAAGAGGACAGTTCATTTGACAAAACAAGTATCATTTTTATTAGATTCAAATCTCAAGGGACCAACTGCAGGCACTAGTCTGAGGAAATGATTATGGGATGTTCCTTGTGTAAATTTTCATGTAAAGGTCACGTCTTTGTAAGAATGTGTGTAATACCTGATCATTTTGTACATATGGGTACATCACTTACAGTACATATAATATTCATTTAGAGTATTTATTAACATCTATACATGCAATACTATTGATATGTCACATCCACCTGACATTGTATATATTACATTGTACAACCATTTGCATGTTCTGATGAAGGTTACAGTATAGTAGCCGAAACGGAATTATGGATACTGACTTTACACATGATGCACATTCACACACACATTACACATTCCCTGTATCTAAATAATTCTGTTATACTTATACATATTCCATTGTTGAGGTACAAACCTATTCAACAGATGAAGGGTAATACTCTCCAATCTCAAAGACCACCAATGTGTACAAATCCACCACATTTGAACTGGTACCATGTACACACACAACAAACATCACTGGAATTGAATTACAGATTTCCATAAATAGGTTTGTTGTGAATACCACTCTGTTCAATCTGTCCATAACTGGGGATGGTTGTCATGGGAACACTTCCATCATCCATTTCCACATTGGCATAGAATGGAGTGGTAGAGTTCTTCTCATCTTGTCCAAATGTCCCTTCACTTGATCCTGTAGCAAGCAGGGAACACATAGGGTAAACCTCACTACATTGTGTGACTGTGAAGTGTGGGGAAGGTCAAATAACAAGGATGATGTGATTTGATCCACACACCTCACAACACACCTCACAGTTCATCCACACTCACACACTACAATATGTACATGTTAGAGTACACTGCAGTACAAGCATGATGAGTACCATTAGTAAATCAATCCACCATTGCATTGATATTGATATGAAGTAGATATTCCATCTGAAGACCTAACTAGTGTAGACAACCCTTTCTGCTAATTCTCTCTATACAAAGGTACACATTCACCCTAACCACAGTACCCGCAGTCACCTAGGTAGGAGGTGTGGCCGACTACACCAGACTACAGAGGACCTTTACAACTGGTATACCAACTGTCCTGCTGAATGACACTCTGATTGGATGGACACAACACACGATCTACATATATGGTCAACTTGGGACCTATAGTTCTCATGAACATGTACATCCACATACACACACTGTACTTACAGTACAGCTACACTTAACATACCAGAAGGTTGATGCTTGCTGTCCACCTGGGTTGAGAAAGAGAGTAAGAAGAGCAGTAAAGTATGACGATCTCATTCAGAACATTGTACACTGCACCATACACAACCCCATACCAGCTGACGCACGCTATTCACTGACATGAAGAGAACACAACAACATGTTTATGGATGACATGAAACTGGATATTTTATAGGAGAAAGCATTACAGACTGAGGCTCGACTGTGCTGGGAGGGACAGTCAAAATGTTTGGATCCAAAACCAGTGGACCATGTTCCGTTGGAAACACATGCACATACATGCACACACACATGAATGCACACATGCATGCACGCACGCACACACACACACACACACACACACACACACACACACACACACACACACACACACACACATACACACACACACCACACACACACACACACCTCTTCTGATGGAGAAGTCTTTGATTTCTTATAGCACACAGATACAAATGAAGCCAACAATGATCAGTGATAATATCACAATCGACAGTACAGCCACCACCACTACAGTGATGATGAGGACAGTCCAATCCACTGGTGGATCTGTGAGAAGATTCATATCATACATTCACCACACAAACTGTTCATGTTACCAAAAGACATCCATACATGATGGCCAGTATAGGGACCTAGAGTAAACTGGAGCAGGACACTTCCTATTACAGCCAGGACAGCTACTTGCCAGAAATTAATACTAAACACAGAATGTGTGCATCGTTTTTTTTGGTTGAGAAATAATTCAGTTAACATATGTATACATGCAATTCTTCACATGCCAACGTCAGCTATATGGGATAGAAGACCACATGTGATGTACACCGGCCTCGACATGATGAGGTCTATATACTCACAATACAACTGATGTACATAATAAGAGTACACCAGTATACACATACATACCTGTAGGAGGAGGAGTGGTGGTCCCTGGAGAGCTAACGGGAGCTGAATAAAATATAAAGCAGACTGGTTGGTAATTTTACTTTGTTTACATACTAAAATTAATGGATATGTGAATAAAAGGATAGGAGATATACCCACACATGTATACCTGCACACATCACACACACGTTCAACAATGGAAGTAACATTGTAAAATTTGTATAGAACAGGATGTGATCATTTGGTTAATCTGATGGCTATTAAATTGTAGGTTAAATACATGTACGTATGTACACACACACGCACACACACACACACACACACACACACACACACACACACACACACACACACACACCTGTCAAGCTAATCCTGGTACTGGTCACATCACTCTCAATAGAGGTATTCTCCATACACTGTGCTCGGATACTCACTGAATACTCTCCTCGAGGTAGACTACTGAAGTCATACTGAGTGGCTGTGGTCATATTGCTCCCAGAGAATGGTGAAACAAGTGGGTCAACCAGGTTGGTCCAAGTGAGGATGAACCTAAAGGTGTGGTGACTATAGCAACTACTGTCATGAGTCCACTTGATCATGTTAAAGGAGCTGCTAGGTAGTGAGATTATGATAGGACTATATGGCTTCTCTGTCACAATAAGAGACAAAACAGAATAGAAGTATGTGATACTCTACAAAACAGCACAATTGAGGAAGTGAAATTAACACACTATTAATGGATCTTATTGATCATGAAGTAAATTAATAATCATTTTATCAAACAGACCAGGTGACGTGGACATACAGTGAGGAGTAGTTTGACCTCAAAATAACCCAACACATCTCTGACTACAGGATAAGGATGGGTTATTGGAATTCATGTGATCAACAACACCACAGTGTCCACTCACCTGGAGGGTCCACCACTAAAGCATTACTCTCATCACGGTCACGATTAGCAGTGTTTCTGACAAGAAAGCAATTATACGGGATCACTCTATCTCTGTGGTCTTCTTCAGTGATGTCAAATGATAGTGTTGAAGCTGTACTGTTCACCCTGGTGGGAGTGAACCTTGCATTAGCTGGATCACTGTAGTCAATAGCAGTACCATCCTCGGCCCAGGTGATAGCTTGAGGAAAGTATTTCACGGGATCATCAAAAGGGTCAGGATGAGTACAGAGCAGGTCCACTCTACTACCGAAACACTGTTCTCCTGACATCATGGTGAGGACAGGACCTTGAGCTGAAGGTAACAAAATGAAATAGATATTGATACATCCAGTCCAAGTACGTACGTGGGGTCCGCTAAATCGATCGAAATATATCAACGAGTGTAGGACACTCACATACTGTACATGTACCCGTATACGACACCACAACACATTACAACCGACTATCCAACACGCACCGCTAGTTCCGAGGAAACCCGAGCAAGCACAAGTGACGAACAAGACGACTCGAAGCAACAAGAAGTTATTGGGCATCTTGGACTTAAGCTGGGAGGATTCGATGACAAAATGGCGTCTGCATAACTGTACGTATATTAGATTATATAGCTGCACTTGGTTACCAGTACTGAGGTATCCATTGCCATATGAAAAAGTAAACGTACATGTATTATATTCCCTTCTTACCAGACACTGCACTCGATACTAGCAACATGCAGTCATTATAATATTCTTCCACGAGGTGTATTGTATCACACCTGCACAGTGCTATAATATTATATACATCAACAGTGGCTTTAATTTTATTTAAGGATTATATGGGGTTATTCAAAATAACAGTGTTTTTATGAATTAAAGGTCCGTTGAAATCACACTAACAAATGGATTGTATATAATAAGACTTATTACTTCGAGAAATTCAACAAAACATCTACAAATTTGCATATAGAGCTCTTCTATGGTCGCTGGTACTTTCAATCCTCTCATAACATGGATTAGTTGTCATGGGAACAGTTCCATCATCAACTTCAACATTGACAAGGGATGGGATGGAATAGATCTTATCTTCATAAATTGTATCTTCAGTTGATCCTGTAGTCAGCAAAGGACATACAATTCTCTCGACAACCTTCATGCTACCCCAGTGTACAGTTGCTGTACGTAAGTATATGTAACAATGTATGTAGCCTATTATGTACACACTGTGTATATTACAAACATGTACATGAATATTACCTACACATACGTACATGAGCACTTGCATGCAGACACATACACCATCTATCCATAAACTGTGTCTGGAGTGGTACAGGCCAGACACACACACATGCACACACACACACACACGCACACACACACACACACACACACACACACACACACACACACATACACACACACACACACACACACACACACACAGACACACACACACACACACACACAGACACACCTTTCCTTTCAGAGTCTCTGTTTCTTCTTTTCTTGCAGGTAAACACCACAACCAAACTCACAGTAATAACTATAGCAGCCATAACCACCACAATACAGCTCACCACAACACCAGCAATCAATCCTATATTTATCGATTGTAAAGGAGGGTGGTCTTGGTACATGCACACAGATATAAAGTACATGACACACTACACTTTACATGTGAGTCTTATGCTATTGCATTCATCTTCACAGTCACATACGTATGGCATGTAGGAATAGGTGAAGATGAATGTACGACCATGCTCTGGTGCTATAGGAAGATGTAATTAAATATCAATTTCACCTATAATATGTCCATCAATGAAATGATATGTAAAATTGGACACTGTGCAGAATTGTTTTGTCACTGCATGTTTACATTGGAATTTGTGTGCATGCACATTCGTGTGTACATGTACCTGTGTGCACACATACACAAGTCTACAGATGCAGCCATTTCTATTATACCGACCTTCCAGACTGTTATTCGGCGTGGTGGTATTAGGAATGTCTGAAGCAGAGGTGGAAGATGGTGCCATGGTTGATGTTCTGAGGTCATTGGACGTCCTAGATGACAATCTTGATATAGTTGACAGCGAGAATGTCCAACTTGATGTAAATGACGGTGAGGATGTTGTTGATGGTACTATTACATATGGAACCATACTCATAGTGAAAACAGTCAAAATAGCAAATTAGTCAACCCAGTGAGCTTCCATGTAACATTCTGTAATTTGTTTGCATTGCATTGTGTGAGGATAATTTCGGATGTGTACATGTATAATACGTCACAAGAGTAAATATAACACACATTCACCTAGATTAGATCTGACATGTTCTCTCAAGATTCCACTCACCAACAGGAATCTCAAACTGGTGGGAAACAATGTTACTTTGGGCACTTCCTGCTGAGTTGGACGCTCTGATACGGAAATAATATCTGGCTCCCTGTTGTAATCCTGTCAAACTGTAGTACGTAGTGTCAGCTCCAGCATTCACCTCAGTGATGGAACCATCAGGGAAGCCTTCATCAGTGGAATACTGTACAAAGTACGTTACTCTTCCGTTGGGATTTGCCGATGGAAGCCAATTCAGTAGCACACCACTGTCATCGATGACACTCAGAATTTGCAGCTCCCGAACTTCAGAAGGCACTGAAATTATAGACATAAAGTCATGCATCACATAAGATATTGATGTATATTTACGATGTGTTATAATTAAAATATAGAGAATTCTCAATAAGTGTATGTATTATACACAGTGTCAAATCTGACAGGTGTTGAGATTCAGTCTAACATTATCCTGGTACTCTGTCACTTAAGCTATCATGACTACCCACGTAATATGCTCTTACACCATATACTACACACATACACTACCACATACTGGGATACAACTATCACTTGGATACAGTTCAACTGAAGAATGTGTGTACATAATATGTATATGTACAAATGTACATACATATCGAAGCTAAATCATATGAGACCTTTCCTACTGCTACATGAAGCTCACCTGACTCTGGTATGTCGATTTCACCTACTGCAGGCTCACTAACAAAGGTGACATCACTGTCAACACGGACCGCCCATAAGCCAATCTCGTAAGTGGCTCCGGCGACCAAGTCTGCAGCATCAATATCAGCATTATGAAGAATGGCTGGGTACCGATCATTGAAAATAGGAGGTACAGTCACTGGTGCGTCTTTCCTCCTGTAGCTGAGAATGTAGCGCCCTACCGCTGGCACTTCTGACCAACTCACTACAATTTTTTCATTGAGAAAACTAAAAGCACTCAAAACTGGCTGTTCAAGTGAAGCTGCAAGATGAAGGAAGAATCCAAGTCAATGTTTTATGGGGAGGTTTGCAAAATACTGTACTTCGGGTGTATGTGCGTTACATGACTGTACTAATTCATGAATATACACATATACGTAGTGTAGTATCTACACTCCTATTGTATACATCATACCTGATCTGTTTCCAAACAAGTATACATTTGTAGAAAATTTCAGATCAGTATAACAGTCAAACTGTCCTCCTGCAAACACCGGAACTGGGTCAATGTTGATAGTGGACCTGTTCTGATTTGCCGTAATCTGCACATTTGCTACATTGTTGATGTTAGCCCAGAGTGTTGCTCCATGGGATGAACAATGGATGATCAATGGTGAGGCGTTCACAGGTGCATACTCTGAATGATGTCTGATCACTCCTCGACCAGGAAGCAGGTTGTTGTTACTGTGGATAACAGTTCCTCCTATGTAGAGGAGATCTTCACATATTCAAAATCTGTGTCAGTAGCATCATAGACAGTTTAGAGTGTCTATGGTAGCATATATGCTTACACCATCAGTGTCTTCTATTTATACCAAACCTAACAATTGTATATAACAGATTACATATACAGTGGAACCTCTATTCTGGACTTTTTGGGACCTTGGTTTTAGTCCTTATTACAGAGGTTACCTCAATTCAGAGGTCACCTAATACACTACAGTACTACACTGGGACACAGAATGGTGTCCTTATTATAGAGGTTTCTGCAATTCAGAGGTTTGTAATAGAGTGGTTCCACTGTAATAGCTTCAGTACATTATATCAACTGACATATTATGCAAAAATACTCCTCAAATGGCAAATTACCTCCACTGTTTACTGACCTGAGATCTGTAGTTCAAAAGCAGCCACACCCAAGGCAGTGGCTGAGCCGCTCTCCTTAACAGTGCAACTGTAGGATCCAGCATCCAACTCTGAAATAACATTGACAACAAGTGTATTGTTGGCACTTCTCATGTTCGGGTATCGGCCATTTCCACGATTGCACACGTTGTTAGGACAGCTCCATGAGTATTGGATGTTGACATCTGGTGTTATCCCGCCAACTCGGCAGACAAGAATTACAGTTACTCCCAAAGGTACAGGAGAAGAAAGGGATGGAGTGTTGGAATATGTATCTATGACAACTGAAAATGGAGACCAAATGATGGAAGAGTCTAAAACATTGTAATTGTAGACGTGTGAAACTCTCTAGCTATTCTACATTGTGACTGATATGGAAGAAATGAGAAGGCATCACGTACACATCACACAGTACAAACTTTAGGCTCTCTGAAATTAGGGGATAGACAGTTCTACCACAACAAAATGTATAAGGACCTAGTTAGTGTGATTAAATATAATATTCACATGTATTGTCATTGGTAT
>OZ026546.1:8031378-8038878 GCA_964020155.1 Chondrilla cf. caribensis | reverse complement strand
TCGTAGAATCATATAAGTTCTCACCTGGAGGGTCCACCACTAAGGTCTCACTCTCATCGCGGTCACGATTAGCATTGTTTCTGACAAGAAAGCAAGTATACAGGATCAATCTATCTCTGTGGTCTTCTTCAGTGATGTCAAATGATAGTGTTGAAGCTGTACTGTTCACCCTGGTGGGAGTGAACCCTGCATTAGCTGGATCAGTGAAGTCAATGGCAGTACCATTCTCAGTCCAGGCAATAGTTTGCTGGAGGTACTTGACAGGATCTTCAAAAGGATCAGGATGAATACAGAGCAACTGCACTCTGCTATCGAAACACACTTGTCCCGATTTTAATGTGAGGCTAAGGTTTTGCTGACCTAAGAAATCCATATAAATAATTGAATTGAACCCGTCATACGCAATTAAAAACATATCACTCATGCAGGTATCCATTTAACGCATAACAGTATGACACTGTATCTTGCAAACGGGGTATTATACCTATCTCATGTAAAATTCACATAATGTATACCTGGCGTGCATGGAGTGAACTTCAAATGAATACAGATAGATGAGCTATAGCTAGGGTATAAACGGGGTAACTTGTATAGTCCATGGCCTCTAGCGCTAGCACTCTAGGTTCTACTGAGCTATATTGATGTAGGTTTATGTCGGCGTTAAATCCGTACAGATTGGCGGTTCGATATTGGAAGACACTAGTTTTATCTACAGCTAACTTAAGGATTAGCGGTATCTAAGGACTCCCATTCACGCCCAAGTTACCCGCTTTATACGCTAGACTTTGTATGAGGGTGGAAAATAGACCCATGCGTTCACATCACGTACTTTCAGCAAAAGCCCAGAAGAACACGGTAAGAACAAAAGTCTTAATAAAATCTCTCTTCGGCATATCTTCATGAAAATGGTAGCTATAACAATACAGCTTAATCCAGCTATTATAAGTTTAGCCATAACAGTAGATAAATTCAATCTTGAATCAGGAACGTGGATTGAATCGAATATGGGATCACGAAGTGATTATTATCTAATTCTGGTGAGCATTATTAATAATATTATGCGGACTATACATACGTAGCTATTACCATATCTGCTACATATACATGTTCACTATAATGCGAAAAATAAAGTTCATTATATTATAAAACACAGTTAGAGCAAAAGCCGGCAACTATACATTTCTATTACTTTCTATACTATTCCATATCTTCTATTATATTGATGATATAATTACACTGTCAGTTTTATTGAGTTGTAAATAGTATAATTTCTTATGGATATGAAAAAATAGAACAATCATAGTCAAAACTCAAAGCCACCAGTATTTTGCAATAATGGAGACACCGGCTTCATATTAATTATGTTCAAAGATCATGCATTCCAGTGTATTTCCCAAGTATTCTAATGTGAACAGAAAAGACAATGTCATAACAACAACCCTATGTGTGTGGACAGTACACCAATACTAATGTGTGTGTGGATAGTACACCAATACTGATGTGTGTGTGGATAGTACACCAATACTGATGTGTGTGTGGGCAGTACACCAATACTGATGTGTGTGTGGGCAGTACACCAATACTGATGTGTGTGTGGGCAGTACACCAATACTGATGTGTGTGGACAGTACACCAATACTGTGTGTGGACAGTACACCAATACTGATGTGTGTGTGTGGATAGTACACCAATACTGATGTGTGTGTGGGCAGTACACCAATACTGATGTGTGTGTGGATAGTACACCAATACTGATGTGTGTGTGGGCAGTACACCAATACTGGTGTGTGTGTGGGCAGTACACCAATACTGATGTGTGTGTGGGCAGTACACCAATACTGATGTGTGTGTGGACAGTACACCAATACCTATGTGTGTGTGGACAGTACACCAATACTGATGTGTGTGGACAGTACACCAATACTGGTGTGTGTGTGTGTGGACAGTACACCAATACTGGTGTGTGTGTGTGGACAGTACACCAATACTGATGTGTGTGTGGACAGTACACCAATACTGATGTGTGTGTGGACAGTACACCAATACTGATATGTGTGTGGACAGTACACCAATACTGATGTGTGTGGACAGTACCTCATCATTCCAGTATACATCATTTCCCGAAGTATTCTAATGTGAACAGAAAAGACAATGTTATAACAACAACCCTATGTGTGTGCACAGTACACCAATACTGATGTGTGTGTGTACAGTACACCAATACCTATGTGTGTGTGGACAGTACACCAATACTGATGTGTGTGTGGACAGTACACCAATACTGATGTGTGTGTGGACAGTACACCAATACTGATGTGTGTGTGTGGACAGTACACCAATACTGATGTGTGTGTGGACAGTACACCATTACTGATGTGTGTGTGTGGACAGTACACCAATACTGATGTGTGTGTGGACAGTACACCAATACTGATGTGTGTGTGTGGACAGTACACCAATACTGATGTGTGTGTGGACAGTACACCATTACTGATGTGTGTGTGTGGACAGTACACCAATACTGATGTGTGTGTGGACAGTACACCAATACTGGTGTGTGTGTGGACAGTGCACCAATACTGGTGTGTGTGTGTGGACAGTACACCAATACTGATGTGTGTGTGTGGACAGTACACCAATACTGATGTGTGTGTGGACAGTACACCAATACTGATGTGTGTGTGTGGACAGTACACCAATACTGATGTGTGTGTGGACAGTACACCAATACTGATGTGTGTGTGGACAGTACACCAATACTGATGTGTGTGGACAGTACACCAATACTGATGTGTGTGTGGACAGTACACAAATACTGGTGTGGTGTGGACAGTACGCCAATACTGATGTGTGTGTGTGTGGACAGTACACCAATACTGATGTGTGTGGACAGTACCTCATCATTCCAGTATACATCATTTCCCGAAGTATTCTAATGTGAACAGAAAAGACAATGTCATAACAACAACCCTATGTGTGTGGACAGTACACCAATACTGATGTGTGTGTGTGGACAGTACACCAATACTGATGTGTGTGTGGACAGTACACCAATACTGATGTGTGTGTGGACAGTACAGAAAGCATTCTCATACAAATGCCATTTTTACCTTCACCTGACTCAGTGAATTTATTACAATTCACTGTGTCATGCAATTTCAAAGCACTGAGAATTAGAGTGAAGGACAGTAGACCAATACTATTTGAACTCAATTTTTTTGCAATCAGAACAATTCAATATCTGCACCTCACATAAAAGCATGTATGGAAAGGGATGACTGCACTGTACACTGCACACAATTTGATGTGGTATGCACAGTTCTGAGCCTACAATCACTACACACATTGCAGATATTGAACAAGGAAATATCACACACCAGCACTACATCCGAAATGAATATCGTTTGCTTCTTATGCTTCTTGTAACATACGCAAATACAAATAAAGCCAACAATGCACAGTGAAACAATCACTGTGGGTACCACCACTGCAATGATGATGATGACAGTCTGGTCTGTTAATGTATCTGTAAAAGATACATATAATATCATTATATAACATTCAGACGATAAATTGATATTCTAACATTGTACATAATAGTAAAATAATATTATAATGCGTATTATCTTCAGGAGGTCTGTTGCTGAACGAATAGATAGGACTGCATAAGTCAGAGTTATCATATACTTAAAATATTTACTGAGGTGCAAAGTGCTGAGGTAAATATTAGTAACCTAAGAAACTACAGATAATTTCAACAAAAGACCTTGATCATTGGGACCAATTATATGAACACAGAATTTGCCAATTCACATCATTAAAGCAAGGAGATTCTCTGAGTCAGTTCATTTGAGAAGTTACTAGTCTGGCCTACTAGACTATCTTAGTGAGCACCTCTGTGTCCATTCCTTTATCTGGACATGGGCACTTGTTGGTATGGTTGTAGCAGGTGAGACGTTATGTGCTGCTTTGAGGTCAAGAATTTTGATGCTTCTTTGGAAAAGACAAAAATTGAATGTTCACGCATATCATAATATTTTAGTGATCTTGACATGAGGCCTACCTACCAAGTGGTCAATATCACATATTACATATATCTGCTATGTTTACTATGTACGTGTGTAAGTCCAATAAATATTGCAAAATTCTTTTGCTAATTCAGTAATTGGTACGTATGTTGAAATGTGGTTACAACAGTTGACTGGTTGATTGGATGGACCACATAATCTACATTATGTGAGCATGCAAAGGTAGGATAAACATGAATTATGCATACATATACATGCACACACAAACACACATGCACAAACGCATAATATTATACACACTCAAATGCATGTACACACATTTACGCATACCTGTCAAACTAATCCTGGCACTGGTCACATCACTCACAATAGAGGGATCCTCAATGCTTTGTGCTCGGATATTCACTGAATACTCTCCTCGAGGTAGACTACTGAAGTCATACTGAGTGTCATTAGTCACACCACTTCCGAAGGTTGAGGAATCAAGTTGACCATCAGTCCTGGTCCAATTGAGGGGGAAGGTGAAATTGTGGTTTCTATAGCAACCAGGGTCATGACTCCACCTCATTATATAAGTAACACTATTTGGTAGTGATGTTATGTTGGGAGCTATTGGTTTCTCTATGAAACACCAAAAAATACAATAACAACAAAGTTAGTTAACCAAAGTATTTAATATGTACAAACGTATATATAGCACTGCATGGTAGAATTATACAAGTACTCACCTGGAGGGTCCACCACTAAGGTCTCACTCTCATCACGGTCACGATTAGCATTGTTTCTGACAAGAAAGCAAGTATACGGGATCACTCTATCTCTGTGGTCTTCTTCAGTGATGTCAAATGATAGTGTTGAAGCTGTACTGTTCAACCTGGTGGGAGTGAACCTTGCATTAGCTGGATCACTGAAGTCAATGGTGGTACCATTCTCAGCCCAGGTGATAGATTGAGGAAAGTATTTGACAGGATCATCAAAAGGGTCAGGATGAGCACAGAGCAGGTCCACTCTACTACCGAAACACACTTCACCCAAAATGAATGTCAGTTCCACATCTTGTTGAGCTACAAAGGTAATAATAATAATATGAAATAGAAACAAAAGCAGTCAAATACTCAAACCTGCCAAATCAAATACAAATAAGACCATTTGTGTAAAACACATGTAAACATAATAATACCACAACACTCTATATTATCTACTTTCCAATGCAATGCACCAAGTAACATGCAGAAAATACATACCAATCACATAATATGTAACTGTTGTATGCATTATACACACACACACACACACACACACACACACACACACACACACACACACACACACACACACACACATACACACACAAACTTACTAATCAAACTTATTCCAATGCTTGTCACATCACTCACTACAGAGGGATCCTCAATGCTTTGTGCTCGGATACTCACTGAATACTCTCCTCGAGGTAGACTACTGAAGTCATACTGAGTGTCTGTGGTCTCATTGTTTCCAGAGGATGAGGAATCAAGTGGACCATCAGTCCTGGTCCAATTGAGGGGGAAGGTGAAGTTGTGGCTTCTATAGCAACCAGGGTCATGACTCCACCTCATCACATCGGTAGCATTATTTGGTAGTGATGTTATGTTAGGAGCTATTGGTTTCTCTGTGAAACACCACATACACACCAGTAACAATAAAGTTAGTGAAGAATGTGTCCTAGAATCATACATTGTCAAGTAGATATCTACTCACTTGGAGGATCCAGCACTAAAGCCTCACTCTCATCGCGGTCACGATTAGCATTGTTTCTGACAAGAAAGCTAGTATACAGGATCACTCTATCTCTGTGGATTTCTTCAGTGACGTCAAATGATAGTGTTGAAGCTGTACTGTTCACCCTGGTGGGAGTGAACCTTGCATTAGCTGGATCAGTGAAGTCAATGGCAGTACCATTCTCAGTCCAGGTGATAAGTTGAGGGAGGAACTTGACAGGATCAGCAAGAGGGTCAGGATGAGTACAGAGCAGATCCACTCTACTACCGAAGCACACTTCACCGGACAGTAACTCAAGTGTCACGTTTTGTTGAGCTAAATTAAAGGCAAAAAAATGAAATGAAAATTGAAACATAATATTATTATAATTATATTATAGCTACAGTCCAAATACGTATATTATAGCTACAGTACTAGTCCAAATACGTACGTACGGTCTTCTAATTTCAAATTAACGGGCAGTAGTGAGCAGCAGGACATTTATACTGCACGGACGCGTATATACGACACCACAACACGTTACAACCGACTATCCAACACGCACCGCTAGTTCCGAGGAAACCCGAGCAAGCACAAGTGACGAACAAGGCAACTCGAAGGAACAAGAAGTTATTGGGCATCTTGGACTTGGCTCCGTCATGCCGGAACCTCATCAGACAGTGTCGATGACAAAATGGCGTCCGCGTTTCACTTATAATTAGACAGTGCATGGGTTGCATGCATGGAACTATATTGCAACAATTGTTTTCATGCGTGCAACTGCATGTAACCATATGCATGTAAATGCACCTCATGACCAAAATGTCCAGTATATGCAAAGTGCACATACACCACGGCACATTAAAATGGCCATGGCCAACATGCACCACATGCACCACATGTGCAGTTGCTGATGTAACAAATGGTACACTCGTAATGCAAAGACCACGGTGAATCAAAATACAAACAAAGCACAATGTTCAGATTACCCAATAGTTCATTGTAATCAATAAAAGCAGACTTTATACAAGGGTTTACTGGTTGAAGAAATTCATACAAACATTTACAAATTTGCATAAACAGTTCTACTGTGGTCACCGGTCAGCTCAACTTTCCCATAGCCAGGGTAGGTTGTCATGGGAACACTTCCATAATCCATTTCCACATTTACGTAGAAGGGAGTGGTAGAGTTCTTCCTGCTTTCATCAACCTCACCTGATCCTGTTGTGAGTGAAGTACAAATGAGTACACACACCCTACAGTCCAACAGTCCCAGTAGGTGTGGGATACTGCTGGTCTCACTGTACATGTGAGTACACCCAACAGTCCCAGTAGTTCAATTTTCAATGAATTGTAACTGCATATACAAGTGAAAGTTAAAGATCTGGATAGTTCATGGTTGGATGAATATATCCAAGGTTGCACAGTACTTCTGGAGAGTTTACCATTTGAAGTCATGCACATGTGTACTCTTGTATAATTTGATGTGTTATACAAGATACACACAGTGACACTTGCTGGTCATAACTGTAAAAAGAGGTTTAATGTACACACACTACATGGAAGAGTAAAGAATTTGAAGTGAACACTATATACAAGTTCAACACAATTCAAAATTCGGTTAAATAACTTCTGGAAACAGTAGCAACAAGAAATGATGCACAAGACAAAATAATGACTTGACACATTCACAAATTTGCATAGTGAACTTTGTCTTGTTGACTATTCAATT
>OZ026546.1:8013878-8028878 GCA_964020155.1 Chondrilla cf. caribensis | reverse complement strand
CAGCATTGTCAATGACAATGTACTGGTGTACATTCACATGTACCTTCAATATCCGGAGATCCTGAAGAGTTACCAGGAGAGATTGGAAGTTCAGCTAACGGTAGCAAAAGGATAGATCAACAGTTCCACAATGTCAAATCACCCGACTCACAATAAACAAGCATGCGTTCATGTATACATGTAGATACATGTGTGCACATTTACATAGATATGTACATAATATATGTACACAGTACACACACATGCACATGCAAAAGTACACACACACACACACACACACACACACACACACACACACACACACACACACACACACATACACACACACACACACACACACACACACACACACACACACACATTTGAACTCACATGTTAACCTGATGTTGACATTGACTGGTTCACTCACAATGAAGGCGTACTCGATACATTGGGCCTTGATGGTGATGGAATAATTCCCTTGAGGTAGACCACTGAAATCGTATTTGTTAGTGGCAGTTGTGAACATCCCTGAAGACACCCAATCATGTACACCATCTCCTGTCACCCAAATAACTGAAAACTGGAAGGTGTAATCATTGGTGCAGTCTGGGTGATGACTCCACTGCAGGACATCTGAAGTGCTGGTAGGTACTGATGTGATGACAGGAGCTGCTGTAGTCTCTGGAACATACCACAAGTGGCACAACATGATAATATGTAGTCTTAACAGATAATACACCAAATGTACGTATATACTCACCTTTAGGATTCATTACTAGAGTATTACTCTCAACAAGGTCGAGATTGGCATTATTTCTGACAAGAAAGCAATTACACAGGATCACTCTATCTCTGTGGTCTTCTTCAGTGATGTCAAATGATAGTGTTGAAGCTGTACTGTTCAACCTGGTGAGAGTGAACCCTGCACTAGCTGGATCACGGAAATCAACGGTAGCATTATTCTTAGCCCAGGCGATAGTTTGCTGGATGTACTTGTCAGGATCATCAAAAGGGTCGGGATGAGTACAGAGCAGGTCCACTCTACTACCGAAACACTGTTCTCCTGATATCATGGTGAGGACAGGACCTTGAGCTGAAGGTAACAAAATGAAATAGAAATTGATGCATTCAGTCCAAGTACGTACGTGTGGTCCACTAAATCGATCGAAATATATCAACGAGTGTAGGACACTCACATACTGTACATGTACCCGTATACGACACCACAGCACATTACAACCGACTATCCAACACGCACCGCTAGTTCCGAGGAAACCCGAGCAAGCACAAGTGACGAACAAGACAACTCGAAGCAACAAGAAGTGATTGGGCATCTTGGACCTCAGCCGAGAGGAGTCGATGACAAAATGGCGTCCGCGCTACTAACAGCTGCAGCTGTAGTACCAGTACAAGTTACTAGTGTATGTTGGTGGCCATATAGAACGTGGTGCATGGTATATACAGTAGATAAACACATATTTCACTCATAATGATAGATCAATACTAGCCACATTTGTTTTCTTCCATGCATCTGCAGTTAGCTATGGTATGAATGTATAATTATAACATGCACCACATGAATAACATGCTCATGCAACGTGCACCACATGTCCATGCAACATGCATCACATGTGTAGTTGGTGATGCATGTTGTCTGCAATGGTCTACTTGTAATATAAAGACTAGAGTGGATCAATATTTACAGAAATGAATACACAAACTACAATGTACTGATGAACTAGTGGTTCATTGAAATCAATAAAAACAGACTGAGTATGTAAAAACTCATTAATTTACTAGTTGAAGACAATACAAAACATATTATACAGCCAGTGTGTTCAATATATTATGTGCTCACCCAATATAGACTTTGGAAACCACTAAGCCCTAATAATACAGTTGCCCTAACACTGAATTAGACTATAGTAATATATACCGTTTATTTCTGGCAAAAGTCACCTCTTCACACGGTATGCGTTATACACACTGCAGACATGTATGTACACAACATTGCTCAGTGCTGTGTGCGTGTCATCACAGGTACATAATAATATGCAGTTACTGCATTGCTGGGATGTACTCAAGATGCCGTTATGAATATATTATGATTGCCTCAATTATCACGTACACACAAAATAACATATAATCATTCTAATGTACTAAAAATGTACTGTATGTGCTCTGGGGAAGGCATCTGTGATGTGTTGATCCTCAAACATAAGTGGATGCATGTTGTTCCTGTAACGAGAGGTAGTAGATCATATCAAATACAAGTTAAGTATAGACATACCAATGTACGTATAATCTCCTTTACAAAGCAGCTGTGTACACATGTACTACAACTTTGGAAACAGCAAAAAATGTCACATTTATCGTACACGAACACACAAGGACATTTCATCCACAGCTAATAAATCTTATCAGAAGGGAACAATTGAAAAGTCAGGTGCACATTACTGAACACATGCTTAGTTCAAGCACTATAAGGGATTGATGTAACATTACAGTAGTCTTGTGTAGCCAGACCATCATGGAGGCTCCTTTGTTCTCATGGGTCACTTGGGTCTGGCTATGCAAGACTAACACAACAGCACGAGAAACTCTTAATTCCAACTGCATGTAAATGTACATTCCCTTAGCCTAGGGACTTGAGACAGGCTAGTAGGTTGGATATCAATTAAGAGGTGGCTGTACGACAGATGGTGAGAAAGAACTTATAATAAAAACTATTTATTATAAACTGTCCACCAGACACATGGGCCTCTTTTCAATATTAAACTCGACAGGACTCTGTTTGAACAATCAGTGAACGAACATTTTCATGTTGACATAAACACACATCATGCACACATGCACACACACACACACACACACACACACACACACACACACACACACACACACACACACACACACACACACACACACACACACACACACACACACACACACGTACACACACACACACACACACACACACACACCACACACACACACATACACCACACACACACACACCACACACACACACACACACACACACACACACACACACACACACACACACACACACACGTACACACACACACACACACACACACACACACACACCACACACACACACATACACCACACACACACACACCACACACACACACACACACACACACACACACACACACACACACACACACACACACACACACACATACACACACACACTATGAACATGTGATGCACTCACAGTACAAACACATGCAGAAGAGTATACTTTCATACTAGTATATGCATGTTTGCGTACCTGTGCACCAGATCTCACATCATACACTCCTTTATTTCCAAGACTTGTTTTCCAACAACAAGCTACCCCAATAAGGATTGCTAACACAGCACCAATAAGGACTATGGCCACAAAGACAACAACAGGGACGATAACAACTAGAGGGAAAGAGTTGTCTCTGAGGTTGTCTCCTCCAGAATTAGCTATGGAAGAAAGGATATATAAAAATCAAGACAAATGCAGTATCTGGTTGTTGTATTTCAATCATACTAGGTTGTGAAAAACTGTACAATATCCATTACTAGAGTATACAATCAGTTCAAAATATCTTATAAGTGTATATATACACTCAACAGATGAGAGAAGAGATCACACATACACTGCACTATGCTACACTATTTGAGTCCACTCCACCAACCACTCCACTTACTGGATGTTGTCGCATTCAGCACTCGGATTTCACCAACCGCTCCCGATCCACCCACCCCTTGTACACTGATCTGATAAGAGGTACCAGGTTGGAGTCCACTGATGGTGTATGGAGAGGATGAGGTGGTCACATTGGTACTGGTCCCACTTCCAATCTCATTCCAAATTACAACAAAGGTGAACATTTCAGACTCGAAACATCGTAGTGCAGTGTTCCATGTTAAAGTGATAGTGGAATCTGTTATTGTTATTGTTACTTCAGGAGGACCTGGTTGGGCTGGTGGAGAGGAGAGGAGGGTCAATTATATTGAACAATAATAGTGTGGTTACTGCATGTATCTAGACATAAACAGGAGTAGTGATGGTGGCACTAAATCAACACAACAACATACCCAGTGGTTCCACGTTGTATTCTACACCTTCCACTATTATTCCACTGCTCAAGACTTCACCACATCGAATGGCCTTGTCCTCCTCACCATTGATAACATTGATGTTAGCTATCATCAACTGATCACCAGTCATGGAGTATGGATCAGAGTTATCAAGTGGACCATTCCCGTCCATCCATATGAAACGTGATCTTCTATCATTGTGTAGTCCACTGACTAGACATATCAGAACAAGTGGCCCATCCTCACAAGGAGAAGCATCAGCAGTGGGTCGAGGGTAAGCTGAAGAGAGAAGAATTGATCATCACACTATCATCAAGACACAGAGTGTGGAGTTAGTACTCACTGGACCTCACTACTTCACTAGTTGCTGGTCCTACATTACCCACTCCATCAACAGCTTGGACTGACACAGTATACACTCCTTGTACACTGGTTGGGATAGTGTAGTTGGTGACCTGGTCAGGGACTCCACTACCAGTAGTAGTAGTACCATCATCATTTGTGTACATCCAGGATACTCTGTACCTCACAGCACAGGGTTGGTGGGTCCATCTAACAGTGATGAAGGACTCCAGAGGGTCCATGTTTGTGATGTGAGGTGGAGTCAGGTCTGTATAACCACAGAGAGTACAGCACAGTCAATAGTGTACAGAGTACAAACATATAGACAGGTTCAGGTTATAAACAGGCTCATAGTACCAAACAATGCACAATATACGAATAGGCAGGTTCATAGCAAAGTGGCCCTCTTAGTACTGTCACACCAAACTTCACTCTCAATCCCTCAAAACAGGCCCCATTGGGCCAAATTTAGTTGCTGTTTTAGAGAGAGGAAGTTGGTTGCAGTTTGTATTTGATGTACAACAACTAGGATGTCCGTGTGGACCTGTTCTGTTGAAGGGGAACATGTTCAATATGAACATTCTATTTACCCGATCAAGTGTGATGCAATTACACACATCAGACATATGCACACACATATAGAGAACCATAGCATCTACGTGAAACATTTGTTCATATGTTAAAGTGTGTACATTCCTTCATTCATACTCATCCTCTTAGCACCAACACGCATGTGACTAGCTGATGACTATGAATATCTTTAAATGAAGCCAATACATTTCCATCTCATGTACATATATACAATTTTAACTTTACTAAATAACGGCAACAACAACACAGGATTCTGGGTGAGTATTGTGATGTTTTTTCACACATTATCATAGGTGGGTGGAGTCATGGCAGAGGCTGTGGGGGACAGAGTGGTTTCCATGTAGCCGGGGTTTGTTGTTATTGAAATATCTTCATTAACTTCAACACTACCAATTTCTGCAAGAAAGTGGAATTGACACCATACTAAACTCAACACGAATGCATATGCATATAAGCAAGTATGTACATTTACAAACCTTTATCATTCTTCCTCTTCCATTTCAAGAGTATCACACAAAAGATAGTGAGAAAGGTAATTATGGTTGTCATGGTGACTAATGTTACTCCAAAAGAGATTGCTAAGCCTACAATAGGACCTACAGTACATAAACATTGAAGATAACATGAATGGTTGATAAAATAAGCATATACACATACATGTAAATACATACATAAGTCAGGTATGTATAATTTAGCTGTAAGACTAAGTGTGAGCACCATATACTGTATGTATTGTGCGTACTGTCTGTACACACCAAACATATGCATGTACATCTACACAACGCTCACCTGCTAGTGTGACTGCTCTGACAGTGACTGGTCCACTGACTACAGTAGAGTCCTCCTCACTCTCTGCTAACACTCTCACTCTGTACTCACTACCTGGACTCAGACCAGTGATGGTGTAGGACGGGATGTGGGGAACCTCTACTGGAAGGGACCACTCTCCATCTGCTCTGCTCCAAGAGATCTTGTAGTGGAAAGTGTAGTCCTCAAAACACACCTCCGAGTGGTCCAGTGTCAGCACTATAGTGTAGGAGGTGGAGTCTGTGACCGTCACCTCTGGTGAGAGGGGACGCTCTGAAGAGAGAACACATCTCATGAAACACACTCCACATCACACACAGCACAAGAGTCACTGTACCAATAGGGTCCATGAGGTAGGGCTCTCCAGTGAACTTAGTCCCATTGAGGAGAACAGAACACTTGAAGGAGGTGACAACATTGGAGAAGAGGTCCTCAGTGATGTTTGTGACTACCAGACTGCCACCTATCATAACATACACCAGGTCACTGGTCCCAATCCCACTTCCATTCACACTCCAGATGATGTCATAGTCAGTAGTGTAGCTATGGAGACATGTCAGATAAAATGGCCGTCCAAAACAGGCATCACCCTCAGTACCTTGAGCAGTGGGTTGGCCTGTGCAGTAGTGAGACATTCTGAGTGTGAATCTTTGGACATGCACACACCACACACAATGGTAGCATACCTGTATGTACCAGTACTTCAGTTCCGCTATCCTCCCAGCTAGCAGCCACACCTACACTGGACACACCCCTCACTGTAGCCGTAATCCTCACCCGGTACACCCCCGTCACTCCAGTCCTTATAGTGAAGTTCCTCTCCACAGTAGTACCATTGAGACCTCCACCACTAGCCAGGTCCACCCAGCTCACTACATACTCTATGTCACTAGTATTAAAACACACTGTATTGTGTGTCCATGTTAGTGAGGTTCTCTCAGTGAGAGACTCTATTGTAGTGATCTTTGGAGGAAGGGGAGCCTCTGTATGTGTGTGCATTAAAGGATAATATCTGTGTGTGTGTGCATGTGTGCGTGCGTGTGTGTGTGTGTGTGTGTGTGTGTGTGTGTGTGTGTGTGTGCGTGTGTGCGTACATGTGTGTGAGCGTGTGCGTGCATGTGTGCGTGCGTGCATGCGTGTATGTGTGTGCACATGCGTGCGTGTCAAATCACATGTCACATAAATTATAAAAGTGGACATACTCATACATGGTATGCATGTAGAGTATATGGAGTGATTAGGTCACTTCAGGGTTGCGTTGGTCTATGTGGGCACTATAATGTATATACATTGGCATAAGACCAACGGCAATTATCCACCAGGATACTACCAGGTACACTACAGTGTAGTGCTCCAATCTCTCTTCAAAATAGACCACTACTGCTTTTATTGACAGCTTAGATTTTGAGTGCCACACCTAGCTCTGAATCACTTCCAGCCATTTATCTAATATTTTCCTGTTTTTGGTCTGCAGTCCTTTAAAATTGTTTGTTGAACAGGATTGTCCAGTAACATTTGTACAACAGGATTAACTAGTTGCTCAACATGTACAGGCCTATCCTGTTGCACCTACAATGGCACAGACTGGTCAACAGACTTTATAATATTCGGTGATGTTCTTAACTCATACTAGCCTTGCACAGGCCATGTGCAATAACCTCTCTCCAGACTTTATAATACTCAGAGGTGCACCAATACAGGGTTTAACTGATATTCCAAAAACCAATAGAATAGGGTTGATAAATCAAGGCTGGTATCAATAGCTAATCTGACGTTTTGTACCCAAGATTGATATTATAGGGAGTTGATTGATTCAGTTCCAGGAGAAACAGATTAACAATCCTAACTGGGCAACATTGTCTTGGATATCCTTTCACCGTAGTGAGCTCAAAGGAAAATGACAACAAGTTATAGGCCTATAAGACAATAACGAATAGGTCAATACCATATTGTTACAATTCTACTTATTCAGTTGCATCACATGACATCACACTTTTATTCAGATGGTAGTTTGCTCAAATTGGACCCCTTAATGTTTACATTTATCAACGACTACAATATTACCATAGATTGTAAAATGATTGATGATATGAAAATTTGCTCCTCTAGTTATTATACAGAATTTGGACATGATTCAATACAGATTGAGGATTCATATTATACTTGCATAGTAGTTGCACATTGTATGTACGTACATATAGTTAATCAATGTTGTACTCACCACGTGGTCTCACAGGTACCCTGTTACTTTCTACAGTACCACCTTGGACATTATCGAATAGGTAACAAGTATAGTTCCCAACAGTGTCCTCAGTAATGGTGATCTGAAGTGTGGTTGTTGTGGAGTTGAATTTAGTCAGTTGAAGATCAATGATGGATAGTATTATACCATCTCTCCTCCAATTGACATCAGCTTGTAGGTACTCTGGTTCTTGAGGCAGTACAGGGTGTGTACACACCAAGGAGGCTGGGTCACCATAGCACCGAACACCATCAGTGGGTGTTGAGAGGGAGAGCTGAGCAGTAGCTAATAGAGAGGGTCAGAATCAGAAGTCGCTAGGTGAGCTGAAATTTACATGGATTACTAAATACAATTATAGTCCATGGGCTCTAGGTCCTAAGAGATTTGGTACGTATACCTATGCACACACACACACACACACACACACACACACACACACACACACACACACACACACACACACACACACACAACACACACACACACACACACACAAACACACACACACACACACACAAACACACACACACACACGCACGCACGCACATACACACACACACGCACGCACACACGCACGCACGCACACACACAGCACACACACAAACACAGTGCTCTTTCAAGGAGCCCATAAACATGCTGAAATGTGTTGGAGGGGTACATCTTGCAGACTATATTCAATCTGTTTTGTTTATTAATTTGTTGCTTTATTAAGGCATGTTTAGCTAACATGACTGGGAACAACACACACAAGCACACACTAGCCACTCTAGGTCTCACTTTGGGGTATCCAAAGTATACCCATGAAGATAATCATCTTCAGCATGAGTAGGTACTGCAGGCTTCTTGACATGTGCATGTTCCAGTTCTGAGTAACCATAATGTACAAAAATCATATATTATACATTATAATATAAAGTGCTAGTGCAGAGCATCATGCATGGGGTGAGCCTAAACTGCATGTGAGACGATGTGCTGGGATGATTGAGAATATGTATAGTCACAGCTATACAATAATAATTGGCGATCAAGTACAGTATATTTGCAGTATGCTGGTCTGACTTCAAGCCCTATATGCTAAGGTTGAACATATTATTTTTGTTCATGATTGACTACTGTAAACAACTACTGACGTTAACATGTAGCTACCACTGTTTACTTGTTCGTGCACACCAATCAGCATTTTGTGCTTAGCCTAGTGCATCCATATTATCTGTGGCGTTATCGATAATGTTGGTCTAAGACTTGGAGTATCTGTGGTATAATCTAATTGATCACGAGTACAGCAACACTCCTCATGATCAATTATATAAACACGTTTAACTTAATACATTGATTATCTACACTCACACGTACAGATCAAGGGCCTATATGGTCATGAGCTCCTAGTGGGAAATCGTCGATCGACTTATCTTCCTATATATTTTGTAAGTTTTGTTCGATAATGTGCCCTAATTCCGGACGCTTCTATTCCTGATTTCGGACATTAAGTACGATGTCCGCTTAAAATAATTCGAATTTTAGACGTTAGTACCTGCGGATGCTTATTTCGTAGGTCGAGGATCAGTTTGGTGTCAATTAAACTTAAGCTTGATCCAAAAAAACGATACGCAAAAGAGACATTTCATCGCTACAATTCAAAGTGCCCGGAATTAGGGCATGCACCCTTTTAAGTTAACACAATAATATTATAGACTACACTGTAAACACAAGCCGTATAGAGTCGTAATTTTGGACGTCTTTGGTCAGTAAATACAGCTATAGCCGATTTTAACTATATATGTTATAGTAAAGGTTACAATCGAGGTCACATTCTGCAAGGAAATATTACCACTGCTATTTAATTTATTAAACTAAATAGTATATAAAATAAACTTACTTCAAAATTCCTTGGAGAGTAATCGCTTCTTTCGTGAATTAACAGTTACTGGAGGCTAGGGGAACTTCATTATGCCATCAACATAATATAATATTCATAGCAACAAAGCGTGTACGATGGCATGCCATGTACATGACATCATTATAATAAGCATTATTATGCAGTATACCCAATCTCTGGAGCTCAATCTTAAAATGGTTTACAAAGAACTCATATAGATAGATAAGATAGATAGGGATTTCCCAACAACAGTTCCATCAAAACTGTTGCAGTTAAGATTTAATTATATTCTGTTACACTCATGCCATTCATGATAGCTTACCATATGGGGTATATTAAGACAACCATGCGATCCCTGCTTCCTATTCCTATGATAATTACACAATTCATGGAGAGTGAAAGGTATACCAATAGGCCTGTGCAGTAGGAGGTCAGCAAGTTGGTATCGACGATTCAGATGATAAACAAATGTAGTCTTACATAGCCAGACCCATCCCTTTCGTGTTCTTGTTGGACCTTTCCACAAAGTCAAATTCAATTATATGCTTGAAATCAAAATTGAAGTTTCGGTCTGAACCAAGCCAGCCTGATATCTATGTGCACGAGTATGAAACTAGATGCAATAACTGACTATATAGCATTTATCATAGTAAACATCACAGGTAATTGATAGAGATCTGACAACTTTTGACTTCATATGTACTATGTCCATATTATATTCATCCAACCATGCACAACATGACCTCTGATGCACAAGTAGATAAATACAAGTGTTTGATTGCTTGACTTACTAGCCAGTTGTAAAAATAGTAACTGATGAAGCTAGCTAAATCTACACACATGCATACACACAGGAAAGATAGGGGAGGGCAGGGAGTGTGAATGCCAAATAAGCCTAGTTCACTACTGTAACAGCATAGTATGGGAGACTATTCCAAGGGTGAAATTCTTCAGATTCCACATTAGTTAATGACCCGGCCCTCAACCTACGCACAAATGTCCCACAAAGATGACAGTCCATTTGTTGAATCTTAAAACAACAACCCTGGTTTCGAATTTTATCAGATTCAAATCTCAAGGGACCAAAGGCAGACACTAGTCTGAGAGCATGGTCATGGGATGTTACTTCTGCATGTAAAGGTCATGTCTTTGTAATAACGTGTGATACTGTAAGCTTTTGTACATACACCACTTACAGTATATTATAGAGTATTATATTATCATTATCTATACATACTGTTGATACGTCATATGCATCCTGACTTTGCATCACATTGTGGAATCCTCCCTTGGGGAAGAAAAGTATCACACAACACATTTATATAATAAATACACATTACTATAATAATTATACACATAGTACCAATTTGTACAAATCCATCGCATTTGAATTGGTAACACATACACACAACAAACATCATTGAAAGAAAATTACAAATTTCCATAAATAGGTTTGTTGTGGATACCACTCAGTTCAATCTGTCCATAACTTGGGTTTGTTGTCATGGGAACACTTCCATCATCCATTTCCACATTGGCATAGAACGGAGTGGTAGAGTTCTTCTCATCTTGTCCAAATGTCCCTTCACTTGGTCCTGTAGCAAGCAGGGAGCACACAGGGTGAACCTCACTACATTGTGAGACTGTGATGTGTGGAGAACGTCAAATAACAAGGATGATGTGATTTGATCCACACACCTCACAACACACCACACAGTTCATCCACACTCACACACTACAATATGTACATATTAGAGTACACTGCAGTACAAGCATGATGAGTACCATTGGGAAATCAATCCACCATTGCATTGATATGAAGGAGATATTCCATCTGAGGACCTAACTAGTGTAGACAACCCTTTCTGCTAATGCTCTTCATACAAGAGAATTAGCTATAACATGTACATCCACATACACACACTGTACATACAGTACAGCTACACTCAACATACCAGAAGGTTGATGTTTGCTGTCTACCTGGGTGAAGGAAGAGAGTGCATGAGAAGAACAATCAAATATGATGAACACTGTTCATTGCAACATACATCTTATACCAGCTGAAGCATACTATTCACTAAACATATAGAGAAAACAACATTTTTATGGATGACATCACACACACACACACACACACACACACACACACACACACACACACACACACACACACACACACACACACACACACACACATACCCACCCACATACACCCACACACATACCCACCCACATACACCCACACACACACACGCACACACACACACACACAAACAAACGCACGCATGCACGCACACACACACACACATACCCACCCACATACACCCACACACACGCGCACACACACACACACAAACACACGCACACACCCACACACACGCACACACACACACACACACACACACACACACACACACGTACACACACACACACACACACACACACACACACACACACACACACACACACTGGTCACATCACTCTCAATAGAGGTATTCTCCATACACTGTGCTCGGATACTCACTGAATACTCTCCTCGAGGTAGACTACTGAAGTCATACTGAGTGGCTGTGGTCATATTGCTCCCAGAGGAACTTGAGGGAAGTACTTGACTGGATCATCAAAAGGGTCAGGATGAGCACAGAGCAGGTCCACTCTACTACCGAAACACTGCTCTCCTGACATCATGGTGAGGACAGGACCTTGAGCTGAAGGTAACAAAATGAAATAGAAATTGATGCATCCAGTCCAAGTGCGTACGTGTGGTCCGCTAAATCAATCGAAATAATATATCAACGAGTGTAGGACACTCATATCTTACTGTACATGCCCGTATACGACACCTCAACACGTTACAACCGACTATCCAACACGTACCGCTAGTTCCGAGGAAACCCGAGCAAGCATAAGTGACGAACAAGACGACTCGAAGCAACACGAAGTGGTTGGGCATCTTGGACCTCAACTGAGAGGATTTGATGACAAAATGGCGTCTCCCTAGCTTTATAGCTACAGCTGCGTACTACAACCAGTGTTGGTGACCTGCAATACGCGGTGATATATATATGCAGTAGACAAACACATCTTTCACTCATAATTACGTAGTCTCTGGAACAGCACTAGCAACACGTGTTTTCTCCTATGGCAGCTGCAGTACAACTGTGTAATGTGTAACAGTGTGTATGCATAAATATAACATGTCCAACATGCATTATATTCCCATGCAACCTGCATCACATGTACCACATGCATCACATGCACGGTTGCTGATGTAACGAATGCATGGTTCTCTCCTAATATACAGACTAAGGTGAATCAAATTTCACACAATATACAATGGTCTGATTACCTGGTAGTTCACTGTACTCAATAAAAGCAAACTTTATTATAGTCTCTATACACACTGTACACATATTATGCACTCATGCAATAATTGTTGATGGCCATTTAAAATGAGTAAATATGTGCAATGCAATGCATAGCCGGCCCTGTACATGTAGACCACAGCAATTGATTGTCAATGAATTGTAGCTTCATATACAAGTGAAAGATAAAGATCTGGATAGTTCATGTTTGGATGACTATATTCGAGAATGCACAGTACGTCTGGAGGGTTTGCCATTTGAAGTCATGTACATGTGTACACTTGCATAATTTGATGTGTTATACAAAATGCATACAGTCACACTTGCTGGTCATAACTGTAAAAAGAGGTTTAATGTACACACACTACATGGAAGAGTAAAGAATTTGAAGTGAACACTATACAAGTTAACTGTTCAACACAATTCAAAATTTGGTGAATTGATCTCTGGAAACAGTATAGCAACAAGAAATGAAGCACAAAGACAAAACAATGACATTGGCACATTCACAAATTTGCATAATGAACTTTGTCTTGTTGACTGCTCAATTCAACCCGTCCATAGCTTGGATTGGTTGTCATGGGAACACTTCCATCGTCCATTTCAACATTAATGTACATAGAATCTGGAACAAAGCAGATTTCCCATCTTCAGTAGATGTGAATATGGCACAATATACTTAGAAGTGCATGCATGTACACTTGTATGTACATGGCTACACATACACACACACACACACACACACACACACACACACACACACACACACACACACACACACACACACACACACACACACACATACGTTGAAGTGAACCTTGAGGCTGGTCCCCCACCTGCAGTGGGAGAGGACCAACAGGAGAATAGTTGCTCACAATGTGCTGATAAACATATCATGTACAACCATATTGGAGATGTGTTCAACTATATGTAAATGTTCACTCATGCATCATAGACCATACATTAAGTACATTTGGCATTACAGGACTCCAACGAAATACATCACATACTGTTTTCTCTGGTTGAGTTGTTAACTTCTTGGGACAGACACAGACAGCGATGAGACCGATTATGATGATCAGAATGATCACCGCCAATACAACCACCACGATCACCATGACAATCCAGAGAGGGAAAGGTTCTATGGAAGATGACATGTATTTACTAAATACCTTGTGGACTAGCAAGCCTGTATGCTAGTAGCTGACAGCCCCCGTACACCTCTAGGAAAGAAATTATTGTAATAAACTCAAAAACTATCCAAGTCTGAAGTAGCTCTCTGTCTATAACAGCTAACTCAATTGTTCTACGTCTGCACAAATGAGCCACTATTGGTTGAGTCCAAAGGGTGGACTACTATAATACAGGTCCTCAGTCCTAAGGGTGGGCTACTATAATACAGGTCCTCAGTCCTAAGGGTGGACTACTATAATACAGGTCCTCAGTCCTAAGGGTGGACTACTTTAATACAGGTCCTCAGTCCTAAGGGTGGACTACTATAATACAGGTCCTCAGTCCTAAGGGTGGGCTACTATAATACAGGTCCTCAGTCCTAAGGGTGGACTACTATAATACAGGTCCTCAGTCCTAAGGGTGGACTACTATAATACAGGTCCTCAGTCCTAAGGGTGGGCTACTATAATACAGGTCCTCAGTCCTAAGGGTGGACTACTATAATACAGGTCCTCAGT
>OZ026546.1:8006378-8008878 GCA_964020155.1 Chondrilla cf. caribensis | reverse complement strand
ATTGACCCCCATTTCAATATGATAATATAACTCATGATTGCTGTACATCTACTGCTCAAATATGGCCACGAACAGTTTATAGTTGATAACAATTGGCTTATCATTGTGATCACTCCCGCTCTTGCTCAGTCCTCCTTTCACCATTATCAGATTCACGAGAACATTAATAACTTGCTAGATTAGCACATCATACAATTCACACGGGAAATCAGTCAAATTAATAATTCAACTTCAGTAATATTAAGGTGGGTGCTATGCATCACATACAGCAATGGATGTGCATGTGAAATTCCACCACGCAATACACTACAGAAAAGCAATACAATACACACAGTGCATGAACACACGATATAATATTATATGTCAGCAGTAAATACACAACACTACTGTAACACACGTGTTCAACACTCACAGCCACAGCAGTACTTCGTGTATATAATTGTGTTTTATTGCCAGTGGTTACTGAAGTTACAGACATCTCTAAGTAAAGAACAAATCAAGCTTCTTCATCAGTATTTCTTCAGTGACTTCTTCCTTGTCACTGGTATGTAAGCCTATAAAGTGGCAGCCATTTTCCTCAAGCTTCTCCATCAAACTGATTGGGATAGTTGCAGTATTGCTGATCAGCAGACCCTTGTCAGTACGATGGCGGCTCTTGGCTTTAGTAACTCTCCCAATATCTCTGTCGGAGACATCCTGGCCCTCGTCCTCAACATACACAAAGTTAGCAACAAACGATGTTTTCTTGTAGTTCCCAAGAACATTTTGACCAGTGGTCACTGGAGCTGGTACAATTTTGACCTCATGGAGAATGGTAACAACTTGTACCTTAAACTCTACATAAGCAGGCAAACAACACATGATCAACAAAAGGAATAGAGAGAACAATAACAAAGTGTCTCACCATCAGATTTGTTGGAGTCTTGCCTACCAAACTCCTTGTCACCTGTGGAGATTAGAAGGCAGAGTGAAGCTTCACTTGAGACAGTGTTCATCAGGGCTGCAATGTCTACCACACTACAGTGAAAACATAAGGTCATACTGTACCTTTCTCAGAGGAACCTTTGTAAGGTGGTGGAACAGTAGGAGGAGGATGAACCACCTAATGAGAACACGAGGAACAGTCACGTGAAAATGAGCACGAGATGAGCACCTAACGTCAGTCCATGGAATCTCACTTGTATGGCTTGAGTATACTCCACACTCCCCTGGGACGGAGCAGCAACCGGCCTGTACTGAGAATGTTCAAGTTCAGCATAGGTTACCCTCTGGTGGAGGGGAGGGAACGTACATATACAGTATCATGTACACCATGTAGATCCATAACACTGACAACTGCTTCTTAACACGTCAGTAACAGATCATCAGCAAAACCTATTCTATTGACTGCTATATTTGTAGTACATACGTGCAGTAAGTGTAACTGTACATATGTGTGCGTGTAGAACTGCTAAATAAGCTGGGATGTACGTACAAAACTATACATTACTATGGTACCCCTTTGTTGTAGAAAAGACCACAACCATCAACAGTTGGTTGAAATGAGCTGGTTGGAGGGCTAAATCTAACTGTGTAGTCATAACCGCTCATCAATCTGTTTAAACAGACCAGCAACACTCAGTGTTGTACAGTTGGTACCATGTACATGTATGCATATACGTATATACAGAACATACACATATGTACATAGACATACATACCCCATAAAGATTGTCTTTGGGAGGATTTGGAGGCACTCCACCAGTCTAATATGAACAGGAAGACAATATAACAAGAGCTTTATGTACATGTGGACAGTACACCAATACTGATGTGTGTGTGGACAGTACACCAATACTGATGTGTGTGTGGACAGTACACCAATACTGATGTGTGTGTGTGTGGACAGTACACCAATACTGATGTGTGTGTGGACAGTACACCAATACTGATGTGTGTGTGGACAGTACTCCAATACTGATGTGTGTGTGTGGACAGTACACCAATACTGATGTGTGCGGACAGTACACCAATACTGATGTGTGTGTGTGGACAGTACACCAATACTGATGTGTGCGGACAGTACACCAATACTGATGTGTGTGTGGACAGTACACCAATACTGATGTGTGCGGACAGTACACCAATACTGATGTGTGTGTGTGGACAGTACACCAATACTGATGTGTGTGTGGACAGTACACCAATACTGATGTGTGTGTGTGGACAGTACACCAATACTGGAGTGTGTGTGGACAGTACACCAATACTGATGTGTGTGTGGACAGTACACCAATACTGATGTGTGTGTGTGGACAGTACACCAATACTGATGTGTGTGTGTGGACAGTACACCAATACTGATGTGTGTGTGTGGACAGTACACCAATACTGATGTGTGTGGACAGTACACCAATACTGATGTGTGTGTGGACAGTACACCAATACTGATGTGTGTGTGTGGACAGTACACCAATACTGATGTGTGTGTGTGGACAGTACACCAATACTGATGTGCGTG
>OZ026546.1:7986378-8001378 GCA_964020155.1 Chondrilla cf. caribensis | reverse complement strand
GGTAAAACAGCCACCATATGTTGAATGACATTTATCCAGAAATCATAGTTATGGATAAGTATTTCTTACTATGATGCCAAAATTGTGCTCTTAGAGTATTACTTCAGGACATTGCGGCTTAGATAATCAACCCTTAAATCCACTGTGGATTTACTGTAGATGTACTGTACATTTATAGGCGTAGTGCTTCAAATGTGAAAATCATATTCAATGCATATGTTTGTCTAACCAGCTCTACATTTGGTAATGAAGGTCATGCAAGAAAGATGTTGTAGACTAGATTAGCAATAGAATTAGGAAGGTGTTGAAGGTGCTTTGGATCCTCGCTGTCCCTGTTGAGAGAACTCAAAAACAAAAGGAAGGACACTTCTTTAGTTTCTTTTTCCCTTGGGACATGCAACAAAAGTCCGATATGCTTTTTATCATAATAGTTTTAACAGAAGACTTAGTGTACTAATCTCCAATTCTTTAAATTGTACTGGCAATTCATAGTTTTGATATATACGTAGTTCTACAAAGGTCTGATGTATGCACTTGTATGATTGAACGAGGCACTTGATTGACCAATTCAATGGAAACACCAACATCAGGAACATGGTCAGTAATGAATCCAATCATTTTGTCATGTAAAAAGCCATGCAATTAATCCACAAATTCAAACTCAGGACATTTTCAAGCAAATCCAATTTCACTTGAGTCAACCAGGAATAGCAAGTACAACTATTCATGTTAGTACTACATCTGTAGCTACTGCTGCTACTGTTTGTACTCTGATGAACAGGTATTGGGTACTGTTTAAGCATCACACATAATTCACATGCACACGAGCACATACGTATGTGCATGCACCAACACATCTGCTAACAGGATACAACCTATAATTATTGTCTACATGTCCACAGCAGACCAGTCTAATAATCCTAAGGTTGCTTTGAAATTAATATTGAAGCATCTACTCACCTGGAGGATTTAGCACTAAAGCCTCACTCTCCTCACGGTCACGATTGAACATGCTTGGAATTAAGACGTAAAAATAATATTTAATTTTTAATAATGTAATTCAATGTATTTTGATATTTCTAAAGATCATAGTGCACAAATTGTGCATATTATAATCAAACATTTCATTATGATACTAAATCATGTTAAATAAAGTATTTTCTTTGGACTCTTTGTTTCCAAAGAATGCAGTAGTAAGTGAGATGAAAATGAGTAAGTTTAATTAGTTGTCTGTTTTAGTTGATTATATGTGTCTTTCAAATGTGTTATAGTGACTCTTTTTAAGTGTTTGGTTGATGTAAGATTAAATGAGTATAATATTATGGAGCTCCTTGGTACATTTTGCTCCCAAAAAATCCTTCTTCGCTTGTCTTTTGGGTCTGGAATACGGCATGGGGTCCATGAAGACTTATAGTGTCCTTCATACCACCGGATTCTGACTTGCTCTTCTTCAAGCTGGCAACATTCCCCAATGGCAGGCTCTTCTTCACAATCCTCTAGGTAAACAGCCACCAGATGCCCAATTTTCAGTGGCTCTGTGCTTTGTACCAAAGACACTGTGCTACTTGGAGGTCTGTACCGACCAATATAAACCTATATGACATAAAGATTGAAGAACCAATAATATTATTGATGTCTTATCCAAATTCTCCCTGATTATGCACATTTTTAACAGTACAAATTTGCACTCTTACCTCCATGTGCGAATTTGTATCTTTTGAATGACTGTGCAAATTTGTACTTTTATGCATTTTTCGTTCATGTGGCAAATGTGCACTTTTCTACAAGGTACAAATTTGCACGTGGCATTGCGCAATTGCTATGACGCGTCATTACGAATTCGTTGCTATGTTCTGACAGACCTAAAATGGCCGTCGTTCAACTAAGTTCGGTCATAGACCCTTAATATGCTTCGATGATGCCGGACTGGAGATTCGAGCATTGATCGTAAAAGAACGTTTCTTTCTGAACTGATTGGATCGAAGGTCAACATTGTCGAGCCATTCTTTTTCTCAAGTAAGTCTATTGTGGTGGTGCATGCGTGTGTAGGATAGAGGATGACTTCAATCGGGGTTTTAAAGTTAAGTTTTTATCAAGTGGGATAGCAGGGAAGAAGCATTCATGTGGTAGATTTTGAATCTCCTAGAGCTACGTACCTTATGAGGTGGTTCCGACCCGAACTTGCTACCCATTTTACTCCATGGGTAAGGTAAAATAGGGTAATTTCGGAAAAACTTCGAGTGATTGTTCTCTTGCGTTAAGGGATGTGAAAGTAATCGGCTGTGAGCTATATAGCAGAACGGTCGTCCTGTGTCCTTAAGTCCCAGAAGATTACACGCCAGTACCTATTTCTTTCGTGGCGTGGCACCCCGTTTTCTCTTCCAGGATGGAACATGTCAATTTCCGGGTAATTTCGGAATCCCGTGTAAAATGGCTGTATCCAGCATTTTGGAAGGGATGGAAACGCATGTTTAAAGAAGTTTAAAGCTGCCTGTAAATTCGCATTGTACCATTTAGGCATTATAGTGGGATTAAAATGGAATTTAAATTATGGCGCGCTTGATAAGAAAGTTAGCGTGAGGTCATTATGATACAATTACGACGTTCACCAAAATGGAAGAATTTCGGTTCTACCAGCTGTTTATAAGCGATTTAAGATATCAAAACGATCGCAAAGTGCTAGCGCAGAGGGGAACGAAAGCGAACTGTTCATTTATCAGACACAGCTGGAGCCGTTTCCCTTTAAAGTGAGATTTCCGAAATTACCCTATTTCCGAAATTACCCTACTCTACCTTAATAATTTTTAAACGGTAACCACCAGATACCCAGACAAACCCTACAGTATGCGCGCTTGTAATGTGTGTGTGTGTGTGTGTGTGTGTGTGTGTGTGTGTGTGTGTGTGTGTGTGTGTGTGTGTGTGTGTGTGTGTGTGCGTGCGTGCGTGAGTGCGTGCGTGCTTGCGTGTGTATGTGTATGTGAGTGTACGTGTAGTGTGTGTGCATGCATGTGGTATAATGTGTGTGTGTGTGTGTGTGTGTGTGTGTGTGTGTGTGTGTGTGTGTGTGCGTGCATGTGTGTGTATGTGAGTGTACGTGTAGTGTGTGCATGTATGTGGTATAATGTGTGTGTGTGTGTGTGTGTGTGTGTGTGTGTGTGTGTGTGTGTGTGTGTGTGTGTGAGTGCATATGTGCATGTGTGTATGAGTGTTTATGTTTGTATATTTGAATGAATGGATTGTGCTCACATTGCTTTCAATGTTTTCTGCAGCAAATATGTCTGAACATCCAAAGGTGTTTTCTTGTACTACTTCACAATGTGATGGTTGCTGTTGGCGGTTGGAAATGAGAACTGGTAAGAGCCACAGTGACTCTGATTGCATCTGATCTACAGGTTGATCCAGTGATGGTAGAATTTCAGATAGAAAGTCCTTCCACTCCTGTACAGAAACATTGGATATCCATTGGAACCACTTTGGAATGTCTCTCTCAAGTGGCCCCTTATCCATTCGCATTGTACTTGGTTGACTGAGAAGTGGACATCCATTTGGGACTTTCTGGAGATCAGAGATAAGTTATGAAAGTGTGATTTGCTTATAAGCCAATATTTGCCGTATTTTTATCAGTTACATACGACTATGCTGTGCTATAGTTTCCATACATGCATGGATATACTAATTTAGCAGTCTGACACTCACACGCACACACACAGTTCGTTTATGCATACTTAAGTACACAGACAGGAAGGCTGATACATGTAGTGGAAAATACCTTGAGCAAAGCTCCATGGTTTTGCCATTCAGAAGTTGACCACCTTCTGCTATACATCTCAGTCATCATTCTTTGCTCATCTTTTTCAAACTTAAAACATAGTGGCACTGAATGTCCATGCACTTCGTTGATCTCAGTAGCTATCCATGTTTTGATGTCATGAACTGCCTCCAGAGTCTGTACCTGTGGCTCCGGCGAAAAACAATCTCTTATCTGCTTCTTTAAGTCTGTATAATATGTACATATTTGAAAGTAGAAAGTTACTATGTCCATCTGTCTATCTACATAGTACGTACATATTAAACAAAATACAGCTAATACCTTCGAGTGTTTCAGCACCTTCTTGGTTGATCTTTGGCCCAATCCTGCTAAAAAACTGGTCAACATCCTCGTGTGTATGACCCACAGGCAAAAAATTCAACTTGACCTATTCATGTGCCAGAGAAGGTATGTATTCTGAATTTACGTGTCTTTGTGACACAATAGTCATAGGTATCTCTTACTTTGTGGAAAACATTCTTCTCTACTAGAAGACTGCAGAATCCTAGGAGGTACTGATTTTTGTTTTCCTTGAAACAGTTATCCATTTGTAGGTACAATACCTCTGGCAGCGTGTCTTGGTTGGTCAGAAGATGCAATAGAATTTCTATTGTGATGTTCACATCGTGTGGCCACTGATAAAGGTCAATAAAGGCATAGGCCTTCTTCCCTCTATCGCACTTGGTATGAACCAAAGCTCCTATTGAGAACAGTATATAAAATTATGGTTTGTATTGTGGTACCTAAGTTTGTAAATTTACAGAATTAGAAATACGTAAGTAATTGTCACCCTCTGACAGTTATTGCATACCGGCACAATGTTGTGCTATACTAATGGTATACTGTGTTGCCATGTATTGGGATAATCAAACGTTTCAACATCTCACCTGTGACATGTGTACCTAACCGCCAAAGGTTTTGAGTGGACTTTGCTTCCTTTGAAAGCTGTGGCACATTTGTTTTACTTTGGTCCATACCGTCAATAATGATGCACATGTACTTGGCTGGATTGCTTCTCGCCTTTCCCCTGTGCTTATAGTAGCTCTTCCTCTCTTCTCTGTATATACGTACGTAGCATTATTGAACTTGGACATTATTACTAATAGTCTAAGAGTTGTGTACAAGACTTACTCAACATGTTTCAAGTGTGTTTTGTAGCCTTCCTCCAGAGACTTGATTGCTTCTTTGTTGCCTGCCAGTTTCCGTTTCTCTTGGGCAAACATTACGCAACTGTCACACTTGCTGAATCTGCTTTTCTACATGTGAATTGAAGTATATGCAATATTAGTAATTTGATATGTATTCCATTACTCCCACTCTAACATTGTGTGTACATACATACATGCATATGTGCATGTGTATGTACACATGTCCATGTGTGTGCATGTGTGTGTTTGTATACACAGGTATGTGTACATGCATGTGTATGTATTCATATATTACTGTGCACCTCTACACATGTGCCTGTGTGTACATATGTATGTGTGTAAATGTGTACGTACACACATACGTACGTATGTGTGTAAATGTGTACGTGCGCACATACGTACATATGTGTTTCTATATAGACATGAGTGTGTGTACATGTATGTATGTGTATGTATGCATACAAGGGTGTGTATAGGTACATGTAATTATGTCATGTGAATGAAAATGTGACAATTAAGTGTTCATATACAGACAATTATGTGCATATTTTTTTTACCTTCGGGATAGTAACATGTTTGAATTCATTTTTCCAAATTGTGGTAAAATGTTCATAGGTGACAATGTCCTCAGCATACAAGCCATCATTCTGAAGTGATTCTGGTGATTTTTTAGAAATGGCCTCATAGTTATTGCTATCAAACCAATATACATAATACATCTGTGGAAATACCTCTCATTGTGTCATAAACAGATTTCTTTGTTTGTCCGCAAGGTAGGTGAATTTGTTTTATGTGTGGCATTTTTTCTCCAAACTCTTGTGTGTATGTATCAAACCATGCCACTGCGTTGGTATACTTCATGGACTTCAGTCTCATTCTCTTGGCCTTTGGGATTTTCACCGTCCCTTCTGCAGCCAAGTTGTACACTCGCTTCAAACGCATATACGATATGTGCAGAATTTTGCTGATGGCTGTCTTGCAAACAATTCTGCCTTGCAGTTGAAATGTAGCTTTACTGTAATCTGTTTCATCACTACCAGATAGAATCACTTGATCCAATAAGTATTGCTGTTGGTCTTCTCTTGATTTGTTTGAAAATAGCTTTTGCATATGCTCAATTTCTATTGGTGTAAAATAGTCAGTACATCTGTAGCTGCAACATATAGCTTTGGCTGTGTTATCATCTCTATTATCTTCTTCTTCAGCTAAGCTCAAATCCACAAGACAATATTGTTCATCCTCATCATCCAAATCAACAAGTGCATAGGAACCCTCTGTGAATATGATATTATAATATTGAAACTTCTCATTGCTATTGGTTTCATGTACTATATTTGCATAACTTACATTGTTTATAATTTTAATGCACACGGAAGGTCAATTTGAATTATTATAATACTTATGCGTATACACTACGTATGTTACTATTCTGATAACGATATTCGACCACATCAAAGGACTAGCTTGGTAAGTGTTTGCGTAAATACACTCAGAAGAAGCGGAAACGTATGCAATTAACTAGGTAACGCACTCACGTGAAAGTTTAGCCTCGTTTGTAGTACTAACGTCTAAGCTGCTATCATATAAAGATAAAGGAGAAACGTCGTCTTCGCCGGTGTCTTCCATCTTCGTCTACTATTCTCTATCAGCTGCTTGCTTGGAAACAGCCAGTTATATTACACGAAAATAGAACTTTAGGCGGGTTAACGTATCTAGGTAGATTTCGCGCCGACGGGTACGTCCACTTGGTTTCAAGCGAAAGTGCAGCAGCTGTTTTGTTAGCTTTTTCCAGTGAAATGGGCAGACTGTGGTATCTCGTTCGTAAGGAGGAAAGCGTATTCGTTAAATACGTAGACGGCACCGAGTTCGTCAACCAACGAACGAATGTTCCTTTTGGAGCAGTGTATAACATTGTGAAGTCGCGAGTGAATCCTGAAAGCCAGTATGCTATTGATGTACGTAAGTTATTGTTAAAATACTTGTATACTGTAGTAATTACACAATTGCAAGAAATTTCTATTGTATTATTTTATTATGCGCACACACGACGTGCGTATATACAGTATTATAGTATTATACGAGTGTACAATGTATGTTATTATAATATATTTAGCTATTATAGATCACATGCATAATATAATTATATTATAATATATTGAGCAAGTTGTACCTTGAAATTATATTACATTACAATTATTCCTATTATTGTTCCAATGCACAACAACAGTCAGTAATAAAAATTAATTATTTCAAACTCATCATAAACAATTAAAACCTACAAAAATAACACTACAATAACCTGAAGTTGCTGGAAAGCATAATCAAAGAATGTTTTGTACTGTTTGTAGATAACATTCAATGAAGAGGGTTCCATAAAAGCAGCGTTGAATGTTTTAAACTTCCGGTATAATGAGAGTGCGCTGTCAAGATTGTTCCAAGGATGCACTGACACCAATACCAGCTTCGTCACTATGTGGGAAAAAGTACACAATAATAGCATGTTCGGTAAGCATGTATGCATGTATATGCATATATACATACATTTTATTACTTCCGAGTGGGAATACTAAAAAGGAAACATAATTATACATTGTCAATGGGTACTGTTAAGCATTTTGTCTTTAATAGATGCCAGCTCCTCTAGCAATGAAGACATTGAAGACTCCTGTCAGGAGATGTCCACAATGTCAGGTAATTCATAAATGTTACAGTCAATATAATATATTCTAATTTGGCACTAAGAACTCTAGTGAGGCATTCTGTTTCCATTACGGTGGGCATGCATGTGGATATGCAATGTGCGCATGTACTGTGTTTGTGTGTGTGTGTGTGTGTGTGTGTGTGTGTGTGTGTGTGTGTGTGTGTGTGTGTGTGTGTGTGTGTGTGTGTGTGTGTGTGTGATGTGTGTATATGCGTATGTGTACGCACGTGTGTGTATGTGCACATGTGAGTGTGTGTGTATGTGCACGTGTGTGTGTGTGTGTGTGCGTGCATGCGTGTGTGTGTGTGTGCATGTGTGTGTGGGGATGTGTGGGTTGTTATGCACATGCTGTGTACATGTGTGTTTACGATAGATGTAATGTTTGGTATAATACTAAAACATTTTACCTTATACACACGTAGATGAAACTTTGGAATCTCCTGGTTCTAGTGGTAACATTGGTCCTGGAACAAAGCGCTCACAATTGGTATCAAATACCAGCATCAAGCGTCCAAAAATTGATTCAGAAGACAATAAAGTAGATGAAGCAATTGAAAGAAAACGAGTAAAAGGTACACTATCACAATACATGTGAACAATTGACATAAGAGGCGACCGTGAATACTGCATAAATCATTTATTACAGAACCTGAGGTTTACAACATACCCACCCATAGCTGTATTCCACCAAAAGAATCAAGGCTGTTGAGGAAGGTGGATACTGTCTTTGTTGAACATCTAAAGCAAAAACTAAAGAAAGATCCTACAGCTCCAGGTGTATACAAACATTTTGATATGCTGGGTGCTGTCAGTATCATAATACATTACTTGGCCATAGGTGCACCTCCACTAGCAGTCTTATGTGTGGGTGTCAAGTCCCCCAGCGAGTACCAACACAAATACACTGATGTTTACAAATATGAAGTGTTGGGAGGACTTCATAGCATTACAGCACGGAAGGATATTCTGAATGATTCACCAGGTACATAGGGACAATAATGAAAAATGTGGCTGTTGCTGCAATAACCACCTAGCACTGAATACAAGCCATAGTATCAATGGCTAACATACACAGTTACTGCTCAATATAATGTACTTAGGTCACCCTATCTTCAAATCCACCAAGGCCATAATCTATTGTGGCTTGACCGATGAAGAGGCACTGCGTGTAGCCACCCGGCACAATATAAATGGTCATTTTCATCACACAATGACACACAGGGATTACGTGAGTGAACAACTGATCTAACAACTATTACTAAATATTTGCTTAGGGTTGTATCAGTCAGAGTTACTAACAGACATATACATAGGCTATTCCAAAATACAATGTACCTATGTACGTAGTGTTACATACCTACAGATCGAAGCTTGTCGCACAAGACTGTATGAAATGGCTAAGAAGAATGCATCACAAGATGAGACTCCTTCTGTTACCTTACAGTGGAAAAAAGCCTGCATCACGTACATCTTCCCTTCGGTGAGATGTCCTAGCCTTGAAGCTACATGAATAGAACTGAAGAAATGTTACTCACTTTCATACATTTATTATCGATGCATTGTACGTAAATTAGCTGTGCCTTTGCCCACAAACTCCCTAATTCCCTGAATCAAATGAACAAAACTTCTGTTCAGTTATAATTATAATTATGGTACTTTCAACAACCCTTTTACAAGTATACATATTAATTCCAACTGAATCAAGCCTAGCAATAGCAAACACATGTAATATCTGCCACAATAGGAGATGAAAAAGACACAGAGGGAAAACATATTCAATCAAGCTTCCTTCAGTAAACGGGTATGGCAGCTAATGAGTGATGTAATTGCTCGGTTTGAAGCAAGGTGTCTGAAAGGCAGCAAGATTGGAGGCAAAGATGAAATGCCTCCCGAATTTAAGCAATATCATCTTGCTCCTTTACATCACTTGCCAGAAGAATTTCAGGTAATGGTCATATACAGGTAGTACTCTCGTACAGCCTGGTATGTATGTGCATACAATTAATATGTTAAAATTTTGAGTACATTTTGCACAGGTGAGCTGCCTGGAAAAGGTTTTGAATAAAGAAATAACATTGAATGACCTCAAAAAAATGGCCACTGATTTCCGCAAATTGGAAATGCTCAAGGGGCTTTTTGTGAAGCTCACCTGTACTGCAAACTGGGAGGACGCCAAAGTTAAGTATCCTTTGTTTGCAATGGAAGAACGGCTTTCAACATTCTACCAAATTGGATTTAAGGGGTGCATTCCTGGGGTATTTAAGGATTATTGCAGCAGTGCATTGACATCTGGCTTACCTACAAGCGACAGGACCACCATTGTATCAGTTGCCAATAAGGGAACACAAGCACATGTGTTGCATGGTAGGTACATTTCCATTACTGGTCAAGCCATATCAGCAAGTCTGCCAAACAGTGCTGGATACAACATGGTATTCGCTTTATTGCCAGAAGTGAGTAAAATACATAAGTTAGGTAACTAATGGTGCATACTGTGAGTTCTCACCTCAATGACTAGTCAAACCGGTTCAGTACAGAGGTTTGTAAGAAGGTTTCCCTGTAGGTCATGCAAACATGTTACATTCACATCCAAGTATTTTTTTAATATAATGTATGTCAAGTGTTAGTGTAAATGTAAATTAATCCAACAACCAACCTTCCCACAATCCTCTCTGTACAGGGATTAGTGGTCCAGGAACACAATTAGTCTAAGATTAGAAGTGGGACTGCAATGATTATTAGTTCATTTTGTAGGACATTACAGATGAGGAGCTTAAAACCCTTGCCTATAACACGAGGCAAATCAATTCCTTGCATCCAGCAACCAATGTTTATAACTTGGTACTAGTCGGAGACCTGGATAAGACTCCTGCAAGGAAGACAACTCTCTTGTCATGCTTCGATTCAGTAGAGCTAGGCTATGCCATTGACTTGAAGGCTAAAGCAAATATGCGTAAGTTCATTAAATTGTATTTATTCCATACTAAAGCTTGTGGTTGTCTAATTATCATCAATGAGCCATAACTGGGCGATGTGTACACATAATTAATATCCAGATGCTTGCATAAGACAATTCTAGCTTTAATTTTTTTCCACAGAGACAAACTTTGCAAGAGGGCTAACAATGACTAATGCTATTAAGGGCATAATAGTGGCCCACTGGTCAGAAGATGGGCAAGTTTCTCCCAGCCATATACGTGGTGAACACAGCAATGCCTTCATATACAACAGCATTGATGAATTATATGAAGAGCTTATACAAACATTCACATTCCAGGGAAGCAACATTCTGAATTTAATAGGAGACACAACATCAGGTAACCACATGCTTACACACATTGTCGGATTCACTCACAACAGCATGTATCAAGTTTTGGTTGTTAATACTAAAATGCTATTATGGCAACAGGGTTTTCATACAGGAATTCCATATTATGCATCTTGCTTGTTAATCAAGATGATTTCAAATGCTATGTCAATGACATTATAATATGGGCAGTTACATCCTCATAAATAACCTATCACACATGTGAGGGCATCGGAATGTGACGTTAAGTAATGATTATCACTAATCTAGGATGGCAACATGGCTGCTATTGCCTGAGGGGCAAGTGCAATAACAACAGCCATGTTGTCGTCCTACCGAGTGATAATTGGCTTGTGGCATCAAAATCTTCAATATTTTAGGATCACCTAGCACAGTAGATCACAGCTGATTTATGGCTATTCTCAGCTTCTTCGCGACATCTAGGTGAAGGTAGGGGTAGGGGGTAGAGTAGGGTGTGGATTAGAGGTAGGGGTATAGGGGTAGGGTAGACTTAGGTTTAAGAGGTAGGGGTATGCATATAGAAGAAGGGGTAAAGGTAGGGTTGGGGTTAGGGTTAAGGTTAGATCTTAAATCCTGAAGGTTCTAATGTCACCAATTTAACAAGCTGTCAAATAGCCGTCAAACAGCTGTCATCTACTGTGATAGGTGATGCGCAGCCCCTGAAAAACAATCATGATTTCTAGGAATCCCCATGAATAACAAAATTATCAAGAAAATAATCATGTTTCACGTGAAAATCAAACTCAGTGTGGTTCTATACTTACAAATCGGACAAGTTAATCCAAAATCGTTGACATCACCTCATCGACAAACTCCAGGGTACGGTTTAGATCCATTAACATCTACTTTCTTGGTCTGGCTAAAGCGATCGAGAACGGCGAGAGCATCTGTCAGTCTTTTGTACCAATCCAGCTGGCGAGTTACTCACGTGAATAACACGTGATGTCGCTGATCCTCGAGTACAAATTTGCACACCCGTACGATCGATTAAAGCGATTAATAATAGTTAATGATTACAAATTTGCACACGCGCGTAAGATTGCCTCACAACAGTATTGGTACAAGTTTGCACTATTACAATTTTCAATGAAGTAGTACAAATTTGCACGATTCTACATTATAATAATAAATACAATAGTTTAAGTATCAATACCAGTAAGAAATTGACATGTTGTTTCCAATGCAGGTAATTTTGCTCTTCAAAGCCTGAAGAATCACCGTAATTGTGTTGTTCTGTACGACTCTTCTGATTCCGGAGCTATCATAACAGCAACTCTGGATGCTTATTTGACCCCACTGCAAGAAGTTATAGAAGAATAACCTGTTCTTGTTATGTTTTGCTTCATCAGAAACATTAATACAGTATTCTTAGTACATATTAACAATTTTGTAACCATGTATTGAATTAATACATGAAACCCAAGATAACGTTTGAGTTATATGCAACAAATATTATCTAGTACAAAAGAAACATCATAAATATCCATAAATAAAATAAATCTTATTTTAACGTTTTAAATCTTACCATGTTATTGGCATTGTTTCTGGTAAGAAAACAAGTATACAGGATCTCTCTATCTCTGTGGTCTTCAGTTACGTTAAATGATAGTGCTATAGCTGTACTGTTCAACCTGGTAACATTGAACCTTGCAGTAGCTGGATCACTTATGTCAATGGTAGTACCATTCTCAGCCCAGGTATGGACTTGAGGGAGGTAGTTGTCAGGATCATCAAGAGGGTCAGGATGAGTACAGATCAGTTCCACTCTACTACCAAAACACTGTTCTCCAGATGTCGTGGTAAGATTGGGACTGTGAGCTGATGCTGTAAAATATTAGAGACAAGTAAATCAGATCTGATCATATTTCCCACTTTTCCCTTTGAGGGTTTGCAGGTACATGGATACACTATTTGAACACAAAACACAGAGACAAAAACCTCTTGTTGGGAAAATCTATTTGGTTTTAGGAGCAATGAGAAACGCAGTTCAGTGAAGAAAATATTTTGTCTGGGCGTTTAAACCCTGTGGGTCGTCTTCAATGTACAGTGTGTGTATAAAAGGGAGGTGGTTACACGCTTACGGAGTTTATGGAACAAAATGGCAGTCTAATACTTCTCCCCCTTGAGAAGAAACAACATACATATTAACTCGTGCTACACACTACACATATTCTCTATGATGCAATGGAGGTAATATATAAGGATACAATAGTGTTAATAACATGGTATGTCTGTAAAGAATCACAAAATTGGGCAATACAATAGTAGATACGATTCAAGGAGCACTAAAACAGTGGTAACACATGCTATCATCGTTCTCTGTCCCACCTAGCGAGAGAAGCAAGGTACAAACTTCTAGCCATGATAGATTTATTGAGAATATTCCTATCACATTGAAACCTAACAACCACAAATGCAATCAATTGTGCAGAGAATATATGTGCTTTGTTATATCCTTGTTAACAGCTATTGTTAAGATGAAAAGAAGCCTTTTTAGAAAAATGCTTCTTTGTGTCTGTTTGAAACTTGCCATCAATTATGTTTCACAGTGTGTAACCACCCACCCCCTTTTATATGTGAATCCCCGACACCTCGAAACTCAAAAAGAAAAGGTTCCGTACACGTTAGCTACAGGTTTTATAAGCCATGTTACTAAGACAGGCTGTTTACAAAGAATACCACTAACACTGTTGAGCTCTGGAAGTATTGTGAGAATTAGGACTAGCTGAAGCCAATAATAATTTACATTTTCAACTCAGTGCAAGACTAGTCTCTGCATTAGAACCATCATCAGGGTACTGAAATAATTCCTTGTGAATAGAGTGAAACTATGCAATGCAGCTAGAACAAGTGCCAGCATTTGTTCACACAACATAAGGCTACACCTGACTTCTGCAGTGTGCCTAATTCAGTTGCAGTGTATAGTGGGTGGAAGTGTTGGTATACTGTATAAGTACACTATATATGTACAAACAAATGAATACATTACATATGTAGTACATACTTTGTCCAGGACATGATTGGCACATGAAAAGTGCATGTGCAATTCATTACATTGTAATGTTTTTAAAGTTATAAGACTTAGTCGTAATATTGTGTACAATGTGATAACTTTCTACACAGAAGTGGTATCATGTTCCCTAGCCTGTTTCCTTATTCAGGCATGTAAACAACCACATGATAACCATAACTCAAATAATATCTTTAATTTCTTACTCAGAAGGCAATAAAGTAGCACAATCAACAACCTCACATGTACGGTTAACACAGCGATGGAGTTGGGACACCAGGGTGATGTGGGACTGGTACCTTCAAACAGTGATAATGTTGAGTTATGGTTGAGTGTGTACCACTGGTACTGGTCAGTCCACTGTGTATTGGGATGTCATGAACAGAAAGAAGTCACTTAACATAGATAAATCAAAAGTAAAATACCCATCCAAACATTGCGAGACGACCATTTATAATCTTTTGCCTTATGCAAGGTTTATACCACATGGCATGAATGTTAACTGACCTATAGCAGCAATACGGTACGGTACGGATCATGGAAAAGGAAACGTTAACCGGTTAACTTTTTTCGGATAACGTTTAACTTTTTGACGTGCAGTATCAATACGTACGTAATTGTACGTAGATTCGTCTCCTGCTATTCATTGAATTTGCTAATTACTTTGAAATTCCTGTGTCATTTGGAATTTGCTCAATTTGGAGGATTCTAACTATCATAAAGAGTACAGCAAAGTTAGTGGTCTTCCTGGAACTTGTGGATCTTTCAAGCTGATACCTGAAATGCTCCAGATAATAGAAAATCGCCTTCAAGAGAATGACGAGGTAACTTTAATGTAGTTACAGAAGATGCATATGCTAAAGGATCGTGGGCATAGTTCAGATCAACCGTCTTCGCGTGCGAAGAAATCTCGAAGCTACGTATGTTTAACTGTTGGCGTCTTTACGTTAGCTGTTAACCGAAAAGTGTTAAGCGTTAAAAGTTAATATCGAATCCTTTTCTGTG
>OZ026546.1:7943878-7978878 GCA_964020155.1 Chondrilla cf. caribensis | reverse complement strand
CTCTATTGTGGTCACTGGCCATGGTCAGTTCAACTTTCCCATAAATAGGGCTAGTTATCATGGGAACATCATCCATTTCCACATTCACATACAAGGGAGTGGTGGGGTTCTTCTGATCTTCATCAACTTCACCTGATCCTGTAGTGAGTGGAGGACATGTGAGTACACACACCCTACAGTCCAACAGTCCCCGTAGGTGTGGGACACTGCTAGTCTCACTGTACACGTGAGTACACCCAACAGTCCCAGTAGGTGTGGGACACTGCTGGTCTCACTGTACATGTGAGTACACCCAACAGTCCCAGTAGGTGTGGGACACTGCTGGTCTCACTGTACATGTGAGTACACCCAACAGTCCCAGTAGGTGTGGGACACTGCTGGTCTCACTGTACACGTGAGTACACCCAACAGTCCCAGTAGGTGTGGGATACTGCTGGTCTCACTGTACACGTGAGTACACCCAACAGTCCCAGTAGGTGTGGGATACTGCTGGTCTCACTGTACATGTGAGTACACCCAACAGTCCCAGTAGGTGTGGGATACTGCTGGTCTCACTGTACATGTGAGTACATCCAACAGTCCCAGTAGGAGTGGGATACTGCTGGTCTCACTGTACATGTGAGTACACCCAACAGTCCCAGTAGGTGTGGGATACTGCTGGTCTCACTGTACATGTGAGTACACCCAACAGTCCCAGTAGGTGTGGGATACTGCTGGTCTCACTGTACATGTGAGTACACCCAACAGTCCCAGTAGGTGTGGGACGCTGCTGGTCTCACTGTACATGTGAGTACATCCAACAGTCCCAGTAGGTGTGGGACGCTGCTGGTCTCACTGTACATGTGAGTACATCCAACAGTCCCAGTAGGTGTGGGACGCTGCTGGTCTCACTGTACATGTGAGTACATCCAACAGTCCCAGTAGGTGTGGGATACTGCTGGTCTCACTGTACATGTGAGTACACCCAACAGTCCCAGTAGGTGTGGGATACTGCTGGTCTCACTGTACATGTGAGTACACCCAACAGTCCCAGTAGGTGTTGGACGCTGCTGGTCTCACTGTACATGTGAGTACATCCAACACTCCCAGTAGGTGTGGGATACTGCTGGTCTCACTGTACACGTGAGTACACCCAACAATCCCAGTAGGTGTGGGATACTGCTGGTCTCACTGTACACGTGAGTACACACAACAGTCCCAGTAGGTGTGGGATACTGCTGGTCTCACTGTACACGTGAGTACACCCAACAGTCCCAGTAGGTGTGGGATACTGCTGGTCTCACTGTACACGTGAGTACACCCAACAGTCCCAGTAGGTGTGGGATACTGCTGGTCTCACTGTACACGTGAGTACACCCAACAGTCCCAGTAGGTGTGGGATACTGCTGGTCTCACTGTACATGTGAGTACACACAACAGTCCCAGTAGGTGTGGGATACTGCTGGTCTCACTGTACATGTGAGTACACACAACAGTCCCAGTAGGTGTGGGATACTGCTGGTCTCACTGTACGTGTGAGTACACCAACAGTCCCAGTAGGTGTGGGATACTGCTGGTCTCACTGTACATGTGAGTACACCAACAGTCCCAGTAGGTGTGGGATACTGCTGGTCTCACTGTACATGTGAGTACACCCAACAGTCCCAGTAGGTGTGGGATACTGCTGGTCTCACTGTACATGTGAGTACACCCAACAGTCCCAGTAGGTGTGGGATACTGCTGGTCTCACTGTACATGTGAGTACACCCAACAGTCCCAGTAGGTGTGGGATACTGCTGGTCTCACTGTACATGTGAGTACACCCAACAGTCCCAGTAGGTGTGGGATACTGCTGGTCTCACTGTACATGTGAGTACACCCAACAGTCCCAGTAGGTGTGGGACGCTGCTGGTCTCACTGTACACGTGAGTACACCCAACAGTCCCAGTAGGTGTGGGATACTGCTGGTCTCACTGTACATGTGAGTACACCAACAGTCCCAGTAGGTGTGGGATACTGCTGGTCTCACTGTACATGTGAGTACACACAACAGTCCCAGTAGGTGTGGGATACTGCTGGTCTCACTGTACATGTGAGTACACACAACAGTCCCAGTAGGTGTGGGATACTGCTGGTCTCACTGTACGTGTGAGTACACCAACAGTCCCAGTAGGTGTGGGATACTGCTGGTCTCACTGTACATGTGAGTACACCAACAGTCCCAGTAGGTGTGGGATGCTGCTGGTCTCACTGTACATGTGAGTACACCCAACAGTCCCAGTAGGTGTGGGATACTGCTGGTCTCACTGTACATGTGAGTACACCCAACAGTCCCAGTAGGTGTGGGATACTGCTGGTCTCACTGTACATGTGAGTACACCCAACAGTCCCAGTAGGTGTGGGATACTGCTGGTCTCACTGTACATGTGAGTACACCCAACAGTCCCAGTAGGTGTGGGATACTGCTGGTCTCACTGTACATGTGAGTACACCCAACAGTCCCAGTAGGTGTGGGATACTGCTGGTCTCACTGTACACGTGAGTACACCCAACAGTCCCAGTAGGTGTGGGATACTGCTGGTCTCACTGTACATGTGAGTACACCCAACAGTCTCAGTAGGTGTGGGATACTACTGGTCTCACTGTACATGTGAGTACACCCAACAGTCCCAGTAGGTGTGGGATACTGCTGGCCTCACTGTACATGTGAGTACACCCAACAGTCCCAGTAGGTGTGGGATACTGCTGGTCTCACTGTACATGTGAGTACACCCAACAGTCCCAGTAGGTGTGGGATACTGCTGGTCTCACTGTACATGTGAGTACACACACTCTAGAATGCAGCATCATTACTTGTGGACTGAACACACACTCTGACACACACCATCACTATAGGGGGTGTACCATGTGAACCTCACAACCTTGTACTAACCCCTGTGTAGTTGCTTCCCAGTGAACATGGGAGAGGAACAGAGGTGTCACTACATTTGTTACATCATACTACTATTGTGGACTTGTGTTTGTAGTAATATATAATATGTATACACACACCGTACACATATGCATATCATGCACTCATGCACAATCGTTGGTGGCCATTAAAAATGTATAAGTATGTCAAATGCAATGCATAGCCGGCCCTATAGACCACGTTGATCAATTGTCAATGAATTGTAGTTTCATATACAAGTGAAAGTTAAAGATCTGGATAGCTCATGGTTGGATGAATATATCCAAGGTTGCACAGTACTTCTGGAGAGTTTACCATTTGAAGTCATGTACATGTGTACACTTGTATAATTTGATGTGTTATACAAAATGCATACAATGATACTTGCTGGTCATGACTGTAAAAAGAGGCTTAGTGTACACATGCTACAAAGAGGTTTAATGTACACACACTAAGTACATGGAAGAGTAAAGAATTTGAAGTGAACGCTATACAGGTTGACTGTTCAACACAAATCAAAATTTGGTGAATTGATCTCTGGAAACAGTATAGCAACAAGAAATGAAGCACAAGGACAAAATACTGACTTGACACGTTCTCACAAATTTGCATAATGAACTTTGTCTTGTTGACTGCTCAATTCAATCCGTCCATAGCTTGGATTGGTTGTCATGGGAACACTTCCATCGTCCATTTCAACATTAATGTACATAGAATCTGGAACAAAGCAGATTTCCCATCTTCAGTAGATGTGAATATGGCACAATATACTTAGAAGTGCATGCATGTACACTTGTATGTACATGCCTACACATACACACACACACACACACACACACACACACACACACACACACACACACACACACACACACACACACACACACACAACATACGTTGAAGTGAACCTTGAGGCTGGTCCCCCACCTGCAGTGGGAGAGGACCAACAGGAGAATAGTTGCTCACAATGTACTGATAAACATATCATGTACAACCATATTGGAGATGTTCTCAACTAGTATGTAAATGTTTACTCATACATCACAGACCATACATTAAGTACATTTGGCATTACAGGACTCCAACGGAATACATCACATACTGTTTTCTCTGGTTGGGTGGTTGACTTCTTGGGACAGACACAGACAGCGACGAGACCGATTATGATCATCAGAATGATCACCGCCAATACAACCACCATGATCACCATGACAATCCAGAGAGGGAAAGGTTCTATGGAAGATGACACGTATTTACTAAATGCCTTGTGGACTAGCAAGTTTGTATGTTAGTAGCTGACAGCCTCTGTACACCTCCAGGAAGGAAATTATTGTAATAAACTCAAAAACTATCCAAGTCTGAAGTAGCTCTGTCTATAACAGCTAACTCAATTGTTCTACGTCTGCGCAAATGAGCCACTATTGGTTGAGTTCTAAGGGTGGACTACTATAATACAGGTCCTCAGTCCTAAGGGTGGACTACTATAATACAGGTCCTCAGTCCTAAGGGTGGACTACTATAATACAGGTCCTCAGTCCTAAGGGTGGACTACTATAATACAGGTCCTCAGTCCTAAGGGTGGACTACTATAATACAGGTCCTCAGTCCTATAAGGGCGGACTACTATAATACAGGTCCTCAGTCCTAAGGGTGGACTACTATAATACAGGTCCTCAGTCCTAAGGGTGGACTACTATAATACAGGTCCTCAGTCCTATAAGGGCGGACTACTATAATACAGGTCCTCAGTCCTATAAGGGTGGACTACTATAATACAGGTCCTCAGTCCTAAGGGTGGACTACTATAATACAGGTCCTCAGTCCTAAGGGTGGACTACTATAATACAGGTCCTCAGTCCTAAGAGTGGACTACTATAATACAGGTCCTCAGTCCTAAGGGTGGACTACTATAATACAGGTCCTCAGTCCTAAGGGTGGACTACTATAATACAGGTCCTCAGTCCTAAGGGTGGACTACTATAATACAGGTCCTCAGTCCTAAGGGTGGACTACTATAATACAGGTCCTCAGTCCTAAGGGTGGACTACTATAATACAGGTCCTTAGTCCTAAGGGTGGGCTACTATAATACAGGTCCTCAGTCCTAAGGGTGGACTACTATAATACAGGTCCTCAGTCCTAAGGGTGGACTACTATAATACAGGTCCTTAGTCCTAAGGGTGGACTACTATAATACAGGTCCTCAGTCCTAAGGGCGGACTACTATAATACAGGTCCTCAGTAGAGGTTACTGCCAAATTACAAACTGCTATTGAGTAAACAAAACACAGCATTGTCACTGACAATGTATTGGTGTACGTTCACATGTACCTTCAATATCCGAAGATCCTGAAGGGTTACCAGGAGAGATTGAAAGTACAGCTAACGGTAACAAAAGGATAGATAGACAGTTCCACAATGTCGAATCACCCTACTCTCAATAAACAAGCATGCGTTCATGTATACATGTATAGACACACATGTGCTTACATATACATATGTATGTACACAGTACACACACATGCACATGCATACGTAACACACACACACACGCACACACACACGCACACACGCACACACACACACACACACACACACACACACACCACACACGCACGCACACGCACACACATACACACACACACACACACACACACACACACACACACACATTTGAACTCACATGTTAACCTAATGTTGACATTGATTGGTTCACTCACAATGAAGGTGTACTCGATACATTGGGCCTTGATGGTGATGGAATAATTTCCTCGAGTTAGATTACTGAAATCGTATTTGTTAGTGGCAGTTGTGAACGTCCCCGAAGATATCCCATCATGCACACCATCTTCTGTCGCCCAAATAACTGAAAACTGGAAGGTGTAATCATTGGTGCAGTCTGGGTGATGACTCCAGTGCAGCACATCAGAAGTGCTGGTAGGTACTGATGTGATGACAGGAGCTGCTGTTGTCTCTGGAACATACCACAAGTGGCACAACATGATGATATGTAGTCTTTAAGTTAACAGATAATACACCATGTATCAAATATAGGTATATACTCACCTTTAGGGTTTATTACTAAAGTATTGCTCTCAACAAGGTCGAAATTGGCATTATTTCTGACAAGAAAGCAATCACACAGGATCACTCTACCTCTGTGGTCTTCTTCAGTGACGCCAAATGATAGTGTTGAGGCTGTATTGTTCAACCTGATGGGAGTGAACCTTGCATGTGCTGGATCACGGAAATCAACGGTAGCATTATTCTCAGCCCAGGCGATAGGTACTTGGAGGTATTTGTCAGGATCATCGAAAGGGTCAGGATGAGTACAGAGCAGGTCCACTCTACTACCGAAACACTGTTCTCCTGACATCATGGTGAGGACAGGACCTTGAGCTGAAGGTAACAAAATGAAATAGGAATTGATACATACAGTCCAAGTGCGTACGTGTGGTCCGCTAAATCGATCGAAATATATCAACGAGTGTAGGACACTCATATACTTTACATGTACCCGTATACGACACCACAACACGTTACAACCGACTATCCAACACGCACCGCTAGTTCCGAGGAATCTCGAACAAGCACAAGTGACGAACAAGACAACTCGAACCAACAAGAAGTGATGGGGCATCTTGGACCTCCGCCGAGAGGGTTTGAATACAAAATGGCGCGTGGTGGTATATGTGCAGTGGATAAACACATCTTTCACTCATAATAAGACAATAGATCAGTACCAACAACACTTGTTTTCTCCTATGCAGCTGCAGGTAGCAGTGTGCATGTATCACATGTTGTACATGCATTATATTCCCATGGAACATGCATCACAAGCACCACATGCACCACATGCCCATGGCCAACATGCATCACATGTAGAGTTGCTGATGTAACAAATGGTCCGCCTATTAGTGTAATATAAAGACTAGAGTGGATAAAAATACACACTAATACAATGTTCTCATAAACTAATTGTTCATTGAAATTACTAAAAGTAGACTGTGTGTACAAAGATGATGTAGTCAGAGAAATTCATACAAAACATTCACAAATTTACATAAACAGCTCTACTGTGGTCACCCGTCAGTTCAACTGTCCCATAGGCGGGGTTGGTTGTCATGGGAACACTTCCATAATCCATTTCAACATTCATGTAGAAGGGAGTGGTGGAGTTCTTCTTATCTTCATCAACTTCACCTGATCCTGTACTGAGTGGAGGACATGTGAACCTACCCACCCTATGCACACACACACACACACACACACACACACACACACATACACACACACACACACACACACACACAGACACACACACACACACACACACACACACACACACACACACACACACACAGACACACACACACACCTCTTCTTTGGGAGTCTTCATTTCTTTCTTTCTTGCATGTAAAGAACACGACCAAACTCACAACAACAATAATCACTGCTATGGTAACCAAAATCACCACAATACAAGCCACCACAACACCAGCAATTAGTCCTACATCTGATATAAAAAGACAACAATCATACATATACTGTATACATAGTATGTGTAAAATACATACCTTGGTAATATGCCTACCACATATGTTGCCATACTGTACATATGCATATTGTGAAGAGATGTGCATGAGGGTGTGACAGAAAGGTAATGGACACAAATCAAAAAGAATGTGTATTGAACCTGTCACAAGAGAAGGACCAGCTGTAGTATCTGTACCATTGGTGGAATCTGTACCACTAGTAGGATCTGTACCATTATCAGGAGGTGTAGTAGGAGTCACTGTTGTACCATCTGAAGATGATGTAAACAACACTCAGTTGAAGTTGGGACACTACAACAAACACACTCAAACCACCTTCCATTCTTGTTGTAAACTTGACATTCAGTGGATCACTTCTAATGGTGGACTCTTCTACACACACTGCTACAATCTCTGCTCTGTACCTGGTACCTCCACTGAGACCACTCACATTGAAGACATTAGTAGAGTGGGTTGTTGTGGATATGGACATGTGACTACCAGCTGGGTGAACCTTGACCTCATACTGGAAGGTACAGTTCTCAAAACATGTATTCCTGTGGTCCACTTCTAGTGTGATGGTAGATGGAGTTGTAGTGATGGGTTCTCTCAGTGTGGGAGGGAGGGGGTGTTCTGGAGGGAGTAGGTGAAAAGTATAAACAATTTAACAAGAAGCAAACAATAAATGTGGAACAACTGCATGTATCAGATTATAGTAAGTAATGATATCTAGGGTATCACACAGTATAGCTTCAATCTATAGCTACATTCATACTTTTACACACATATTTTCCCCACGCATAAGCATCATATGGACTTGTTAAATATGCATGTTGTTAATCTTCTGTAACAAGTGTCTGAATTAAGTGTGGAAATAGTCTGCTGGAAAAGTGGTGCATACACACACACACACACACACACACACACACACACACACACACACACACACACACCTAAAGAATCAATGGTCACATTTCCACTTTCATCAGAACTGCTGTTGACAAACGTATAAAAACATTGATAAGAGTAGACTGTGTTTTCCTCAAAGTACTCTCCAGTGATGTTGATGATCAGTTTATCACCAGTGGTGTTCACATCTTGAAGAGCATAAGGTGTATCAGCTCCAGCTCTGAGTGGCATCGTATTCTCCCTCCAAAAGGTGTCAAGTACTGTGCAGTACTTCCAGTGGGTTGGCACAGCAGCTCCACAACATCACCATAACACACACCACCAGGTGGAGGAGAGAGGGTCACCTGAGAACGAACTGGAAAAGGGAGACCATGTGAACTGATAGCCACCACCTGAGACTGGTCCAGTGAGGACGTGTTATCTACACCACAACTCTCAACAGGATAACCAGAGAAAGATAATGTAAAATGTGTGAATGATGACTGTACTCTGGGGGGTCTAGGGATCGAGATAACTTAAAGATCCATGTGACCTATCAACTCCAATAAAATGATATCAGCAAATTATTATTGTTAATAGCTAGTTATTTCACACCCCATCTGACCAGATTCAATTTAGCTTATAGATCGCTGGTGAATGAACGCCCTGCTTTTACTGAGTTGGATATAAGTTCTTACATAAATTATTTCGGATAGTCAGAAAGGGACGTGTGTTGCAGGGCCGATAGTACTGAGTGTAGCTTCCAGCCTTCCATCACTGATCTTGGAAATTACGATCAGACGAATTTTACCTAGCAAGTGAAGTGGGAGAGCTATAAAAGGCATTATTATTGCATTTTGAGTTAGAACGATTCATGTACGAAAAAATTCCCTGAATGGATTAACAACTTACTACAACTGGATGTAATATTCGACTCACTAGTACTGGGTCCATACAATGCTATAAAGATGAATAAAATCGCCAAGTAGATGCAGCGATTCATTACTCCAGGCACGCGTGCACCGTGATGCCTGGTCGACGGCCATTTAAAGCAGGGCCAAGGGGAAAACCCTTAATTCTGCACCTCGCGGGAAACATACAATTGATTATAATACAGTGCAACTTGTATGTGTCCACAAATTGCCACCCTTTTCAACACGATATACGTAACTCACTGTACATGTTTTACTGCTCAAATATGGCCATGAACAGTTCATGAATTGTTCCAGTTGATCACAACTGCAGCTGGCTTATCATTGTGATCACTCCCGCTCTTGTTCAGTCCTACTTTCACTATTATCGGATTCATGAGAACATTACTAACTTGCTGTATTAGCGCATCATACAATTCACATGGGAAATCAGTCAAATCAATAATTCATCTTCAGCAATAAGGTGGGTGCTATGCATCACATACAGGAATGGATGTGCATGCACAATTCCACCAAGCACTACGTACACTACAGAAAAGCAATACAAAATGTTTGGGATTTTAATACATACAATACACACACAGTGCATAGACACATGTTATAACATTAAATGTCAGCAGTAATAAAACAACACTACTATAACACATGTGTTTAACATTCACAGCCACAGCAGTATTTTGTGTGTACAGTGATTTATTCGGAAGTTACAGACATCTCTAAGTAAAAACCAAATCAAGCTTCTTCATCAGCATTTCTTCAGTGACTTCTTCCCTATCACTGGTATGTAAGCCAATGAAGTGGCAGCCATTTTCCTCAAGCTTCTCCATCAAACTGGTTGGGATACTTCCAGCATTGCTGATCAGCAGACCTTTGTCAGTACGATGGCTGTTTTTGGCTATAGCAACTCCCTCAATATCTCTATCGGAGACATCCTGGCCCTCGTCCTCAACATACACAAAGTTAGCTACAAACGATGTCTTCTTGTAGTTCCCAAGAACATCATTACCAGAGTTCACTGGAGCACGTACAATCTTGACCTTCTGGAGAATTGTAACAACTTGTGTCTTGAACTCTACATAAGCAGGGAAACAACACATGATCATCAAAAGGAATAGAGAGAACAATAACAAAGGGTTTCACCATCAGATTTGTTGGAGTCTTGTCTACCAAACTCCTTGTCATCTGAGGGGATTAGAAGGCAAAGAGAATCTTCACTTGAGACACTGTTCATCAGTGCTGCAATGTCTACTACACTACAGTGACAACATGAGGTCATACCGTACCTTTCTCAGAGGAACTTTTGTAAGGTGGTGGAACAGCAGGAGGAGGACTCTGAGCCACCTAGTGAGAACACGAGGAACATTCACGTGAAAATGAGCCTGAGACCTAACATCAGTCCATGGAATCTCACTTGTGTGGACTCCACACTCCCCTGGGACAGAGCAGCTACCGTTTCATTCTGTGAATGCTCAAGTTCATTAAGTATGTTCTGGTGAAGGGGAGGGAATGTAATTATACAGTATCACGTGTATGTCATGTAGAGCCATAACACTAACAACTGCTTCTTAACACAACGTCAGTAACAGATCATCAGCAAGACCTGTTCTCTTGACTGCTAAGTTCATAGTATGTACATACACTGAGTGTTACTGTACATATGTGTGCATGTAGAACTGCTAAATAAGCTGGGATGTAAGCACAAAACTATAAACTACTATGGTACCCCTTTGTTGTAGAGAAAACCACAACCATCAACAGTCAGTTGAAATGAGCTGGTTGGAGGGTTGAATATAACTGTAAGTAGTCATAACCGCTCATCAGTCTGCTCAAACCAACCAGAAACACTCAGAGTTGTGCAGCTGGTATATGTACAGGTACATATGAATATATATACAGAACATATTATGTTGATATACATACCCCATAAACATTGGTTTTGGAATATTCTTGAGACATCTTACCAGTCTAATACGAACAGAAAGACAACAATATAACAATACTGATGTGGACAGTACACCAATACTGATGTGTGTGTGGACAGTACACCAATACTGATGTGTGTGTGTGGACAGTACACCAATACTGATGTGTGTGTGGACAGTACACCAACACTGGTGTGTGTGGACAGTACACCAATACTGATGTGTGTGGACAGTACATCAATACTGATGTGTGTGTGTGTGTGGACAGTACACCAATACTAATGTGTGTGTGGACAGTACACCGATACTGATGTGTGTGTGGACAGTACACCAATACTGGTGTGTGTGTGGACAGTACACCAATACTGGTGTGTGTGTAGACAGTACACCAAATTGAATACTGATGTGTGTGTGTGGACAGTACACCAATACTGGTGTGTGTGTAGACAGTACACCAAATTGAATACTGATGTGTGTGTGTGGACAGTACACCAATACTGGTGTGTGTGTGTGTGTGTGTGTGTGTGTGTGTGTGTGTGTGTGTGTGTGTGTGTGTGTGTGTGTGTGTGTGTGTGTGTGTGTGTGTGTGTGTGTGTGTGTGTGTGTGTGTGTGTGTGTGTGTGTGTGTGTGTGTGTGTGTGTGTGTGTGTGTGTGTGTGTGTGTGTGTGTGTGTGTGTGTGTGTGTGTGTGTGTGTGTGTGTGTGTGTGTGTGTGTGTGTGTGTGTGTGTGTGTGTGTGTGTGTGTGTGTGTGTGTGTGTGTGTGTGTGTGTGTGTGTGTGTGTGTGTGTGTGTGTGTGTGTGTGTGTGTGTGTGTGTGTGTGTGTGTGTGTGTGTGTGTGTGTGTGTGTGTGTGTGTGTGTGTGTGTGTGTGTGTGTGTGTGTGTGTGTGTGTGTGTGTGTGTGTGTGTGTGTGTGTGTGTGTGTGTGTGTGTGTGTGTGTGTGTGTGTGTGTGTGGACAGCACACAGTATGCATAGGTGCACTTCACATACATGTGCACTGGATCCAGTGTAATAGTCTCCATCTCTTTTCTTCCAACAACGAGGTACCACATAACAAATTAGTAATGCAACAGTCACAATGATTACTAAAACAACAACAGCAATGACAACAGCAATAGCAGTGGTAGGATCGCCTCCTCCTGTAGGTGTCTCAGCTGTGGAAGAATAATGAAGACCAATAAGTGCAATTTTACAATAATGTACCAAATCTCCTTTGTTTGTTTGCAAACTCCTCCAGTCCACATGCAAACCATGTCATATTCACCAAAAACATCCTCGAATTAGCAGCACATATATGAATGAAGTAACCAATACATATGTACGTCAAGTTCAAAACATATCTTGAAGCATCAATTCTGCATCCAGCCCAGTTGAGGGGTGGATCAAAGGAAAAACTGTGCATACATAAGCAATGTAGCACAGGTCAGTGATACAGCACAGGTCACCAGACAGGTTTCATTGTTAGGATTAATTGAGTGAGAACAAGGCAGGAAATTAGAGTAGAAATGTTGCATTGGACTATGTCCATACTTGCAGTATAAATTGATTATCATTCACTACACCAGGATACAACTATTACACATGGTAGACAATAGAACCAGTCACATCACCAATCTTGTAGTGTATCAGAGGATGCATTGTATGTAATTATGTACATACATCAGGTGTGTCATGGATGTTGTACGTACATCAGGTGTGTCAGGGATGTTGTACGTACATCAGGTGTGTCAGGGATGTTGTACCTACATCAGGTGTGTCAGGGATGTTGTACGTACATCAGGTGTGTCAGGGATGTTGTACCTACATCAGGTGTGTCAGGGATGTTGTACCTACATCAGGTGTGTCAGGGATGTTGTACGTACATCAGGTGTGTCAGGGATGTTGTACGTACATCAGGTGTGTCAGGGATGTTGTACGTACATATGAACACATGTATGTACGTACAATAAAAGGTAGTAATTAGAAATCACAGTACAGTGTACTCTAATACAAGAACATGTGGTCTACGGGGACCTACAGTGCCATAAGTTATATGAAGTAATGATTTTTTGAAAAACACACACCATGTACACCACATACAAATGTACACACAAGACTGCACACACCATCACACAGTGCACTGTGTATTCCACTACTTGATTATTTGTATATATGTGTTTTGTACGTACATCTGGTGCATCAGGGGATATGTACACCTCATGTAGACGGATGTTACTGTGACCTCCTAACAAATACATTTGCACATACTTACTGTTTAGCATACAAAGCTGCACTGTCAGTTTCCACTCACCAGATGTTGTTACATTATATACTCTTGCTTCACCAACCACTCCCGATCCACCCACCCCTTGTACACTGATCTGATAAGAGGTACCAGGTTGGAGTCCACTGATGGTGTATGGAGAGGATGAGGTGGTCACATTGGTACTGGTCCCACTTCCAATCTCATTCCAAATTACAACAAAGGTGAACATTTCAGACTCGAAACATCGTAGTGTAGTGTTCCATGTTAAAGTGATAGCGGAATCTGTTGTTGTTGTTGTCACTTCAGGAGGACCTGGTTGGGCTGGTGGAGAGGAGAGGAGGGGAGACAGATAAGTACTTTGAATATCACTCACCTGCATACAGCACCTGACAATTATACGAGTGTTCCCATGCAAAGTGCAATGCTGTGGATGACTTAAGAAAATAAGTAATTCGAATTTAAACAACTCAGGAGAGTCTACAGCCCTGGAAACTTGTTATGCTTCATAATAGACAAAAAGATCTTCATTCTTTAAAGGACATACTGCCAAAGGAAGCTTCTTCATAACTTTTAAAATAGAAACATAGATTTTTGAGGGTCCAGTGATGGTTGAAACATTCAGGAAACCCTGAATTCACAGTAATCATGAAGAGATGTATGGAGCCTTTTGAATGTAACTTTATTGTTTATGCTTCTGCTTATTATACAAGTACAGTAACTGTAATTTTTAGGTCATTAAGTATAAACATTTTGAACACACTTTTGAACATAATAATGTTATACCAATAGGATAATATGCTAGCTAGTAAACATAATATGAACATTGTCACGTCCTGCTATTCCCATTGAAGGTACATATCATACAATACATAATATAGGTACATATCTTAAATATTAACATCTATATTTGGAGGAAAATGGCACAATTATGCACTAATGAATTATATTATCACATTATATTTACAGAGCCACAAGATTAAAGCTGATGTGCTGAATTATATTACTCATAAGTGACCACTGGAAGTGTACCTCCATACACTTGTAATGCGACATACACTTCTCAACACACAGCACATACCAAGTGCTTTTAACTTGTACACTTCTCCGGTTACTACTATTCCATTGCTCAAGACCTCGCAACATCAAATAGCCTTGTGCTCCTCACCACTGATAGTACTGATGCTATCTATTATCAACAGATCACCAGTGATGGAGTACTGATCAGAGTTCTTAAGTGGACCATTCCCATCCATCCAGATGAAACGTGATCTCCTATCATTGTGTAGTCCACTGACTAGACATGTCAGAACAAGTGACCTGTCCTTACAAGGAGAAGCATCAGCAGTGGGTCGAGGGTAGGCTGAAGAGAGAAGAATTGATCATCACACTATCATCAAGACACAGAGTGTGGAGTTAGTACTCACTGGACCTCACTACTTCACTAGTTGCTGGTCCTACGATACCCACTCCATCAACAGCTTGGACTGACACAGTATACACTCCTTGTACACTGGTTGGGATAGTGTAGTTGGTGACCTGGACAGAGACTCCACTACCAGTAGTAGTAGTACCATCATCATTGGTGTACGTCCAGGATACACTGTACCCCACAGTATAATTGCAGGGTTGGGAAGTCCATCTAACAGTAATGGAGGTCTCCATAGAATGCATGGTTGTGATGTGAGGTGGGGTCAGGTCTGTAGCAAAGGAGAGTAGATATGTTTCAAGGCTAATTAACATATTCACTGATGTTTGTAACTACAGGGTGGTTCAATCACTTGCATGTGTTCATCATAATCACAAAACACTAGTGTCGTAAATAAAGATTGGCAAGACAGAAGTGGAGGTGTCTGGAAATTAAGAACTGAATGAATGTCTTCTTCGTATGTCCTCAGTCCCAAAATTTGAAACACTTCACAACCAACTGTTGTAGGAAACCAGTACCATATGAAAGTAAAATAAAGTATGACTCACACATACACTACATATACATATACACATAATTTTACACATTTATGAAGGCTGATTTAAGTACATATATATGTACACCAGTCGTATGATTGTGAGTGATAGATAAACCTGTAACAGAAGGGAAGAGTGATGTAACATGACATGTTAAAGGGTTAACTGTTGGCTGAAAGCACCAGGTCCAGGAGGTCACTGATGCTTTCAGTTTTAACTACTGTATAGACTATCGAACACGTGACTGCTCATGTATGCTAGCAGGTGACTGGACATGACAGCTTTAGGAATACATACAATTGTATATATTGATCAGCTCAGTAGTTGAACAAGTAACAGTTTTAGTATTCTCTAAACGATGTGAGTAGGTGGAGGTGGTGGGGTGGACAGAGTGGTCCTCATGTAGCTGGGGTTTGTTGTCATGGGAACGTCATTGTCTGAATCAACATCGTTGGTTTCTGTGGGGAGATCAAACACAATATTAAATACTTACAAGTAGTCAGTAAAGTACACATATATGCACTTTTCTCATTTTTCTTTTTCTTAAATAAAGTCACACAAGAAACCAGCAAAATAATTGACATGACTGTAGTGATGACAGATAAGAGCCCAAAACAAGAAGCCAATCCAATAATGGGACCTGAAGAACACAGACAAACAGTTATGCAAGAATAGTGAGTGCACGTATATAGTACAAATATGGGTTACAGGGTATACTACACACCTGTTTGACTGAGTGTGACTGCTCTGACAGTGACTGGTCCACTGACTACAGTAGAGTCCTCCTCACTCTCTGCTAACACTCTCACTCTGTACTCACTATCTGGACTCAGACCAGTGATGGTGTAGGATGGGATGAGGGGGACCTCTACTGGAAGGGACCATTCTCCATCTGCTCTGCTCCAAGAGATTTTGTAGTGGAAAGTGTAGTCCTCAAAACACACCTCCGAGTGGTCCAGTGTCAGCACTATAGTGTAGGGGGTGGAGTCTGTGACCATCACCTCTGGTGAGAGGGGACGCTCTGAAGAGAGAACACATCTCATGAAATACACTCCACATCACACACAGCACAAGAGTCACTGTACCAATAGGGTCCATGAGGTAGGGCTCTCCGGTGATCTTAGTCCCATTGAGGAGAACAGCACATTTGAAGGAGGTGACAACATTGGAGAAGAGGTCCTCAGTGATGTTAGTGACTACCAGGATGTCCCCTCTCACAACATACACCAGGTCACTGGTCCCAATCCAACTTCCATTCACACTCCAGATGATGTCATAGTCAGTAGTGTAACTATGGAAACATGCCAGATAAAATGGCCGTCCAAAACAGGCACCATCCTCAGTACCTTGAGCAGTGGGTTGGCCTGTGCAGTAGTGAGACATTCTGAGTGTGAATCTTTGGACATGCACACACCACACACAATGGTAACATACCTGTATGTACCAGTACTTCCGTTCTGCTATCCTCCCAGCTAGCAGCCACACCTCCTACATTGGACACACCCCTTACTGTAGCCATAATCCTCACCCGGTACACACCCCTCACTCCAGTCCTTATAGTGAAGTTCCTCTCCACAGTAGTACCAATGAGACCTCCACCACTAGCCAGGTCCACCCAGCTCACTACATACTCTATGTCACTAGTATTAAAACACACTGTATTGTGTGTCCATGTTAGTGAGGTTCTCTCAGTGAGAGACTCTATTGTAGTGATCTTGGGAGGAAGGGGAGCCACTGTGTGCGTGTGTGCATTAATTAAAAGGAGAGTATCTGTGAGTGTGTGTGTGTGTGTGTGTGTGTGTGTGTGTGTGTGTGTGTGTGTGTGTGTGTGTGTGTGTGTGTGTGTGTGTGTGTGATAAGTGTCATAAGTACACAATCACGAGTGACAACACTGAAAAGACAAGATGCAGACAAGAAGTGAAAAAAGACTTCCTTTCTCTATTCCTGTTCTAGCTAAATGGAAACGCAACAGTATGTGTGGTGCATATCAGCCTGTGTGATACACAGTGGAATGCAGTTGGTTGATCCATTCCAACACAAATCAAGGCAAATGTTGACGAGGTTCACCATTCATTGAAATGGGCATGGTATGCATGGCTATGAGTAGTGAGTCATAAAAATGAATGTATACATAACATACATGAGTAAACAGAAGGATGAGGTAGGTAATACACAACTGTAAGTACACACACAGAGTACCCACTCACCAACAGGATCTACAGTGATTTCTTCACTTTCCTCGGAACCTGAAGCATCACCATCCTCATCAGCTAATGTTAGTACACAAGAGTACTTAAAGAATCTGTTCCTGAAGTGGCCTACTGTAATGTTGAGTTTGAGGAATGTTTGAGTCAAGTCTACAGGATATGCAGTGTAGATGGTACCATCCAATACATCAACGACAGTACGATTCTCCCTCCATGTTGGTGTAGTAGTGAAGTACTTGGAACGGTTGCTAGCCAGTTCAGGATGGTGACACACTAGAGTCACTACATCTCCATAACATGGAGTAGGAGTGGATGTGAAAATGGTGGGGTCAGCGTGACCTGTACATGGGGATAAAACAAGAATAAAGTATGCATGAAATTGTGCTGGCGTTGACTAAGGCCTGCCATTTGCAAAGTCTCCACAATACATGTGTATTATACACATGTGTATACAATACATTCATTAATAAGCACACTTAAGATAATAATCATGCTTAGCACTGTTGTACTATAATTCATCATTCCACACTACTGGGACTAGTGTCAAGGACATAACTGCTAAGTTAAACTCTGCAATGAATCTCTTGCCTGAGAATTTTCTTGTACTAAACTTCTCAAAAAGTAAGACGGTGCCACTACCGCCATTAACACCCTCCAATCGAAAACCCTTGAGGAATATCGTGATGCAAACTTCTAAAGCTTGCTGGATCCCTTGTCAACCATGCCACAGTACCTGTCTGCCACCTACATATCTATCTAACCTGCTACAGCCTGTATCAAAGAACCATATTATAGTTACTTCACCAGGGGTGCCCAAATCAACTGTCTGTCACTTCCTTTAACAAGAACTGAATTTGGTAGAAAGGCCCCTAGTCTTCAGATTGCTAGAGCATGGAACTCATCATTGTAATCTGATCTACATTTATTGCTACATTCACTCATAGCATCCATTATTTTTATCCACCCCAATCAGTTACAATCAGTTATATAATAGTTCTTGTTTGTTTGTTTGTGCTGCATGTCCTGCATTTTATTTTTACCTTGACTGGGCTCCCTGCAAAGTAGTCCACTGGACTAAGCAGAGTACCAGTATAATGAAACAATACAATACAATACAATACCATTGAAGTACACACATTGCCAATGATACCACATAGTTGATGTACTGACCTCCGCATGTACATAGTCCCAATGTGATGATCAGAACCTTGGACATGGCTGACTGGGTTTGCTTTGCAATACCAGATGATGTACAATTTTCTGTGAGCAAAACAGTAGTTGAAGAAGGGAAACCGCAAATGATTCAACTAACAAGCTATTGATCAAAATTTAACAGCATTTAACAGTCTCTAATTAGACAAAGATGTCTGGATCTCTGCTATATAGCCAACTTGGGAGCGATACTAAGCATAATATATACTTAGAGTAAGTATTGTGTCAATAAGTAACTGTGCACAGTACGTAGTGTCCTTTAAACTTAGAGCTGGAGTATCCGTGATGATCTCGTTGACACAACAACTCACCTCAATAGCGTGAATGCGTCGATAGGGCTCTTAAGAAGCTTGTCCGGTAGCTAATTCCTCGAATTATGTTGGGCAAATGATCGATTTCGGACACAAACAAAAATGCTCGCTATAAAAACTGCAAAAGAATGATGAAAATTCAAGCCAATGTCACAGACTACGTGTAGAAGAAGGAGAGCTACAAAACAGTACTTGTTGCAAGAGTATCCACGAAAGATACGAAGTCCGGAAATATATCTCTGTCCAGAAATTGATCATGCAGTAATATACTGAAGATTACAATCGAGGCTTTATTTAAGGGGAAATCACCGCTGCTATGCATATAGCTAGCTACACATATTAAAGAACACACTTACTCCAAACTTTCTTGGAGATTAATTCGCTTCTTTCGCATTTATCACGTGAGTTATGGAGGCTAGGGGAGCTTAACAGGCTTCGAAGCCATACTGTAACAAAGAGTGTACGATCGCACGGCATGGTCCGAATACGTAGCTACCCTATAAAATTGTACGTTGTGAAGTGGTATTTTATACAAAACAACGTCCCTATATATCACAATTACGCATTATTAATAATATATTAACCTCATCATAACAATATATTACCCAGTCTTCAGAGCTCGAAATTAGAATGGTTTGTAAAGAACTCACCTACACACATGCATTATGGTCACATATACATAGCAGTGTATAATAGAATTGGAGGTATACAACAATTAACTATAGTATGGTCTCATCAAAACTGTTGCAGTTATAAACTGAACTTGAAGTATTACCCTGGCTTTACACTCATACCATTACTTACCATATGGGGTATATTAAGTCAGGTATGTAATCCCTGCTTCCTATGCCTGATAATTACACAATTTATGGAGAGCAAAAAGCACACCAATAGGCCTGTATAGTAAGAGGTCAGCAAGTTGGTATCGACGATTCAGATGATAAGCAAATGTAGTCTTACATAGCCAGACCCATCCCTTTCAGGTTCTTGTTGGACCTTTCTGCCTAGTCAACTTCATTTCTATTCAAAATTCAAGGCAGTTTTGGTTTGAACTAGGCCAGATTGATGTATATGTGGGCATGAAACTAAATACAACAACTGACTATAGCAGCTATTCATGATTGAAGTGATTGATAGAGCTAGCGCTATCATAACTTTTAACTTCATATGTGCCATAGTGTATATGCTGATCCAACTAGGCATGGTATACATGACCTCTGAAGCATGAGTAAGTAAATACAACTGTTTGATCAAAACAGATGAAATCACTCAACGTACTTTCCAGTTGTGCAAATAATAACTCATAAAGCTTAAACCTACCCACTAGGACAATATTCATTACTGTTCAAGTACATAGGGATGATTTTATCAGGTGCAGGTGTGGATCACACAACTCAGAGTCTGCAATGCATGGATATACACACATGCATACACACAGGAGAGAATGAGAGAGGGGAGGGAATCTCAGAGTGAAATGCCAAGAAGCCTAGTTCACTACTGTAACAACATATGAACTATATAAGGAGTGTTGAAATCAGAAGATTTCTTATTTAGAATGTATGTTTTGTCATTCATTCCACAGTAGTTCATGACCTATAACCTACAGTCCTACGCCCAAATGTCCCACAAAGGATGACTGTCTATTTATGTAGTGTAAGCAAGGAACAAATGTTCAATTGTATTACATTCAAATCTCAAGGGACCAAATGCAGGCACTAGTCTGAGAGCATGGTCATGGGATGTTATTTGTGTAAACATTTATGTAATTATAAAGGTCAACTCTTTGTAATATTGTGTGTGATATGTGGGTGATTTTGTACATACACACCACTTATTACAGAGCATCATCTATACGTACTGTTGATAGGTCACATCAACCTGGTATAATTGTATCACATGTACAGTGACATTGTAGAAGGAAAGTACTTGACAGGATCATCAAAAGGGTCAGGATGAGCACAGAGCAGGTCCACTCTACTACCGAAACACTGTTCTCCTGACATCATGGTGAGGACAGGACCTTGAGCTGAAGGTAACAAAATGAAAGAGAAACTGATGCATCCAGTCCAAGTGCGTACGTGTGGTCCGCTAAATCGATCGAAATATATCGACGAGTGTAGGACACTCATGTACTGTATAATCAAAATATGCATGTACTCATATATACAACACCACAGCATATTACAACTTACTATCCAACATGCACCGCTAGGTCCGAGGAAACCCGAGCAAGCAAAGTGGTCGACGAGCAAAACAACTCGAAGCAACAAGAAGTGATTGTCAGCATCTTTGATCTCAGCTGAGTGGGGTTCAATGACAAAATGGCATCCGCACATAGCGACATCTCCTGTCTACACTAGTACCGCTATAACCAGTTACTAGAATTAGTGACCTGTAGTACATGGTGGTATGTGTAGTAGATGTACTGTTGGTGATGTATCAAATGGTCTATTTGTAATGATATAAAGACTAGGGAGAATGAAAATTTACAACATCCATGAACCACAATGTACTGATGAACTAGTGGTTCATTGAAATCAATATAAACAGACTTAAATTACAGATTTCCATAAATAGGTTTGTTGTGGATACCACTCAGTTCAATCTGTCCATAACTGGGGTTGGTTGTCATGGGAACACTTCCATCATCCATTTCCACGTTGGCATAGAATGGAGTGGTGGAGTTCTTCTCATCTTGTCCAAATGTCCCTTCACTTGGTCCTGTAGCAAGCAGGGAGCACACAGGGTAAACCTCACTACATTGTGAGACTGTGAAGTGTGGGGAACGTCAAATAACAAGGATGATGTGATTTGATCCACACACCTCACAACACACCACACAGTTCATCCACACTCACACACTACAATATGTACATATTAGAGTACACTGCAGTACAAGCATGATGAGTACCATTAGGAAATCAATCCACCATTGCATTGATATGAAGTAGATACTCCATCTGAGGACCTAACTGTAGACAACCCTTTCTACTAATTCTCTCCATACAAAGGTACACATTCACCCTAACCACAGTACCTGCAGTCACCTAGGTAGGAGGTGTGGCCGACTACACCAGACTACAGAGGACCTTTACAACTGGTATACCAGCTGTCCTGCTGAATAACACTCTGATTGGATGGACACACCCACATGATCTACATATATGGTCAACTTGAGACCTATAGTTCTCACGAACATGTACATCCACATACACACACTGTACATACAGTACAGCTACACTCAACATACCAGAAGGTTGATGCTTGCTGTCCACCTGGGTGGAGGAAGAGAGTAAGAAGAGCAGTAAAGTATGATGAACACACTAAGAGCATTGTCAATTGGAACACACACAACCTTAGCTTATACCAGCTGCTACACACACTATTCAAAAGACATATTATAGAGAAAACAACATTGTTATGGATGACATGAAACAGGGTCAATATTTTGAAGGAAAGGGATAGTCAAAATGTTTGCATCCAAACCCAGTGTTCAATGTCCCATTAGAAACACATGCACACACACACATATACACACACACACACACACACACACACACACACACACACACACATACACACACACACACATGCACGCACATATGCACACACACACACACACACACACACACACACACACACACACACACACACACACACACACACAGGCACTCATGCAAGCACACACATCACACACCTCTTTTGATGGAGGAGTCTTTGATTTCTTACAGCACACACAGATACAAATGAAGCCAACAATGATCAGTGATAAAATGGCAATTGACACTACGACCACCACCACTACAATTATGATGAGAACAGTCGAGTCTGTTGATGGATCTGTGAGAAGGTACATGTACATTCAAGTTGTCTTGTGGGATCTCATAAACAGTTCATATGTTAACAAATGACATCCATTCACAGACGGCCGGCAGGAACATAGAGGAAACTGGAGCAGTGAACAATTTCTATTGGCTAGGACAGCTATTTGCAAGAAATTAATAGTAACCACAGAATGTGCGCATTGTTGAGAAAATAAGTCAGTCAACATATGTACAATTCTTCACATGCCAACTTCAGCTATATGGGATAGAAGACCACAATGTACACCTCGACATGATGAGGTCTGCTCACAATACAACTGATGTACATATAAGAGTACACAAGTACACACATACCTGTAGGAGGAGGGGTGGTGGTCCCTGGAGAGCTAATGGGAGCTGAATATTAAGCAGATTAGTTGGTGATTTTACAATGTATACTAAAATAATGGATATAAGAATATAAAAATAGGACATATACCCACACATGTACACCTGCACACATCACACACACATTCAACAATGGAGGTAAGATTGTAAAATTTGTATAAAACAGGATGTGATCATTTGGCTAATCTGATGGCTATTAAATTGTCAAATAACTACATACACATACATACACTACATACACACGTACATGCACACAGACACACACACACACACACACACACACACACACACACACACACACACACACACACACACACACACACACACACACACACACACACACACACACACACACACACACACACACACACACACACACACACCTGTCAAACTAATCCTGGTACTGGTCACATCACTCACAATAGAGGTATTCTCCATACACTGTGCTCGGATACTCACTGAATACTCTCCTCGAGGTAGACTACTGAAGTCATACTGAGTGGCTGTGGTCATATTGCTCCCAGAGAATGGTGAATCAGGTGGGTCAACCAGGTTGGTCCAAGTGAGGATGAACCTAAAGGTGCTCTGACTATAGCAACTACTGTCATGAGTCCACTTGATCATGGAGTTACTAGGTAGTGAGGTTATGATAGGACTATATGGCTTCTCTGTTACAGTGAAGGAGACAAAACAGAAGAATAGAAGTACTACAAAACAGCAGCAAAATTAACACACATATGCATATCACACACACACAGTTTGTTCATAAATGTACGTATGTACAATAGGCAGATGTTACTGTATCGTATGCAAGCAGTCACTGGTGTAGGATGCATGTTACACACACTGTACAGTGGGCAGAGTGAATTATGTATCTGCAACAACTCAAATTAAAAAGTAAGTACAATTTGAATACTCTCAGTTAATGGATCTTATTGATTAAGAATTAAATCAATAATCATTTATCAAACAGACCATACAGCTGATGTGGACGTACAGTGAGGAATATTTTGGCCTTAACCCAACACATCTCTGACTACAGGATAAGGATGGATTATTGGAATTCATGTGATCAACAGAACCATGCACAATGTCCACTCACCTGGAGGGTCCAGTTTTAAAGCATTACTCTCATCACGGTCACGATTAGCATTGCTTCTGATAAGAAAGCAAGTATACAGGATCACTCTATCTCTGTGGTCTTCTTCAGTGACCTCAAATGATAGTGTTGAAGCTGTACTGTTTACCCTGGTGGGAGTGAACCTTGCACTAGCTGGATCAGTGAAGTCAATGGTAGTACCATTCTCAGCCCAGGTGATAGGTATCTGGAGGTACTTGTCAGGATCATCAAGAGGGTCAGGATGAGTACAGCGCAGGTCCACTCTACTACCGAAACACTGTTCTCCTGACATCATGGTGAGGACAGGACCTTGAGCTGAAGGTAACAAAATGAAATAGAAATTGATACATCCATTCTAAGTGCGTACGTGTGGTCCGCTAAATCGATCGGAATATATCAACGAGTGTAGGACACTCATATACTGCACATGTACCCGTATACGACACCACAACACATTACAACCGACTATCCAATACGCACCGCTAGTTCCGATCGCGAGGAAACCCGAGCAAGCACAAGTGACGAACAAGACAACTCGAAGCAACAAGAAGTGATTGGGCATCTTGGACCTCAGCTGAGAGGGTTCGATGACAAAATGGCGTCTGCATAACTGTACGTATATTAGATTATATAGCTGCACTTGGTTACCAGTACTGAGGTATCCATTGTCATATGAAAAAGTAAACGTACATGTATTATATTCCCTTCTTACCAGACACTGCACTCGATACTAGCAACATGCAGTCATTATAATATTCTTCCACGAGGTGTATTGTATCACACCTGCACAGTGCTATAATATTATATACATCAACAGTGGCTTTAATTTTATATAACAGGCGATTCATAATACAAGGATTATATGGGGTTATTCAAAATAACAGTGTTTTTATGAATTAAAGGTCCGTTGAAATCACACTAACAAATGGATTGAATATAATAAGACTTATTACTTCGAGAAATTCAACAAAACATCTACAAATTTGCATATAGAGCTCTTCTATGGTCGCTGGTACTTTCAATCCTCTCATAACATGGATTAGTTGTCATGGGAACACTTCCATCATCAACTTCAACATTGACAAGGGATGGGATGGAATAGATCTTATCTTCATAAATTGTATCTTCAGTTGATCCTGTAGTCAGCAAAGGACATACAATTCTCTCGACAACCTTCATGCTACCCCAGTGTACAGTTGCTGTACGTAAGTATATGTAACAATGTATGTAGCCTATTATGTACACACTGTGTATATTACAAACATGTACATGAATATTACCTACACATACGTACATGAGCACTTGCATGCAGACACATACACCATCTATCCATAAGCTGTGTCTGGAGTGGTACAGGCCAGACACACACACATGCACACACACACACACACACACACACACACACACACACACACACACACACACACACACACACACACACACACACACACACACACACACACACACACACACACACACACACACACATACACACACACATACACACACACACACACACAGACACACCTTTCCTTTCAGAGTCTCTGTTTCTTCTTTTCTTGCAGGTAAACACCACAACCAAACTCACAGTAATAACTATAACAGCCATAACCACCACAATACAGCTCACCACAACACCAGCAATCAATCCTATATTTATCAATTGTAAAGGAGGGTGGTCTTGGTACATGCACACAGATATAAAGTACATGACATACGCTATTCTTTACATGTGAGTCTTATGCTATTGTATACATCTTCACAGTCGCATACGTATGGCATGTAGGAATAAGTGAAGATGAATGTACGACCATGCTCTGGTGCTATAGGAAGATGTAATTAAATATCAATTTCACCTATAATATGTCCAACAATGAAATGATATGTAAAATTGAACACTGTGCAGAATTGTTTCATCACTGCATGTTTACATTGGAATTTGTGTGCATGCACATTCATGTACACATGTACATGTGTGCACACATACACAAGTCCACAGATACAGCCATTTATATAATACCAACCTTCCAGACTGTTATTCGGCGTGGTGGTATTAGGAATGTCTGATGAAGCAGAGGTGGAAGATGGTGCCATGGTTGATGTTTTGAGGTCATTGGACGTCCTAGATGTCCAACTTGATGTTGTTGATGGTACTATTACATACGGAACCATACATGTAGTGAAACTGGTCAAAATTAGTCAACCCAATGAGCTTCCATGTAACATTCTGTAATTTGTTTGCAGGTGCATTGCGTGAGGAAAATTTCGGATGTGTACATGCATAATATGTCACAACAGTAAATATAACACACATTCACTTAGATCAGATCAAACATGTGCTTTTAATATTACACTTACCAATTGGAATCTCAAACTGGTGTGAAACAATGTTACTTTGGGCACTTCCTGCAGAGTTGGATGCTCTGACACGGAAATAATATCGGACTCCCTGTTGTAATCCTGTCAAACTGTAGTATGTAGTGTCAGCTCCAGCATTCACCTCAGTGATGGAACCATCAGGGAAGCCTTCATCAGTGGAATACTGTACAATGTAAGTTACTCTTCCGTTGGGATTTGCCGATGGAAGCCAATTCAGTAGCACACCACTGCCATCGATGACACTCAAAATTTGCAGTTCCCGAGCTTCAGAAGGCACTGAAGTTTTAGACACAAAAGCCATACACGTACATTCCGTAAGATATTGATGTATATTTATGATGTGTTATAATTAAAATAATAGAAAATTTGCAATAAGTGTATGTATTATACACAGTGTCAAATCTGACAGGTGTTGAGATTCAGGCTAAAGTTATCCTGGTTTCCTGGTTTGGCAATAAATTGAAAGGAAAGTACGTACACACATCAGCCCTGGGCCCAACAGGTCACTGATGTGGGCGTGGGAAATTATGCTTAATTGAACTTTGTCACTTAAGCTATTATGACTACCCATGTAATATGCTCTTACCTCAGGATACAACTATTACAGTACTTGGAAACAGATCAAGTAAATAATGTGTGTACATACGTATATGTACAGATGTACATGCATATCGAAGCTTAATCATGTGAGACTGTCATTTAAGCTATTATGACTACCCACGTAATATGCTCTTACACTGGGATCATACAACTATCACTTTGATACAGTTCAACTGAAGAATGTGTGTACATAATATGTATATGTATATACAAATGTACACTGAAGCTAAATCATGTGAGACATTTCCTACTGCTACATGAAGCTCACCTGACTCTGGTATGTCGATTTCACCCATTGCAGGCTCACTAATGAAGGTGACATCACTGTCAACACGGACCGCCCATAAGCCAATCTCGTAAGTGGCTCCGGCGACCAAGTCTGCTGCATCAATATCAGCATTATGAAGAATGGCTGGGTACCGATCATTGAAAATAGGAGGAACAGTCACTGGTGAGTCTTTCCTGCTGTAGCTGAGAATGTAGCGTCCTACTGCTGCCACTTCTGGCCAACTTAAGACAATTTTTCCATTGAGAAAACTGAAAGTACTCAAAACAGGCTGTTCAAGTGAAGCTGCAAGATGAAGGAAGGATCCAAGTCAATGTTTTATGGGGAGGTTTACCAAATACTGTACTTTGTGTGTACATGTGTTGCATGACTGTACTAATTTATGAATATACACATACGTATATGTAGCGTAATATCTACGCTCCCATTGCATATGTAACGTCGGTACTAGTGGTATGATTCTTTTATTTCCGTACATGTACCGAGCTACGTAGTTTCGAGTGAGAACGCTTCTTCGAAATAACTTTACGAGAATTATTAGAACTCTAGCAAAAACACACTAAAGAGACTCTTCACGTAAGATTCAACTTAACTAAAATAGAAATCTGGATACTCATAACAAAACGGGCTGTGACACAAAAGGACCTATGTTCTTACAACAAACGTCCTGTGCTGCAGGGCCTATCTAGTCTAGCAATGAATTAACTATAATTGAAATGTATTGTTCCATAAAATAAACACAAATAACTGTAGTTTAGAAATCATGCCCAAGGTCAGACATTGTTAGATGCTCTGTCACACATGTCATACCTGATTTGTTTCCAAACAAGTATACATTTGTAGAAAACTTCAGATCAACGTAACAGTCAAACTGTCCTCCTGCAAACAACGAAACTGGGTCAATGTTGAGAGTGGACTTTGTCTGATTTGTAATCTGTACATTTGCTACATTGTTGATGTTGGCCCAAAGTGCTGGTCCATTGGATGAACAATAGATGTTCAATCGTGAGGCGTTCACAGGTGCGTACTCTGAATGATGTCTGATCACTCCTCGATTAGGAAGCAGGTTACTGTTACTGTGGGCAACAGTTCCTCCTATGTAGGGGAGAACTTCACATATTCAAATTCTGTGTCAGTGTCTTTTATTTATACTAAACTAACAATTGTATATAACAACATATGTATAAATACGTAGCTTCAGTACATTACATCACCTGACATATTATGCAAAATACTCCTCAAATGGCAAACTACCTCCACTGTTTTACTGACCTGAGATCTGCAGTTCAAAAGCAGCCACACCCAAGGCAGTGTCTTCTATTTATACCTTATATATAAATAGCTTCAGTACATTATATCAACTGACATATTATGTAAAAATTACTTCTCAAATGGCAAATTACCTCCACTGTTTTACTGACCTGAGATCTGTAGTTCAAAAGCAGCCACACCCAAGGTAGTGGCTGAACTGCTCTCCTTAACAGTGCACCTGTAGGATCCAGCATCCGATTCTGAAATAACATTGACAACAAGTGTATTGTCTGCACTTCTCCTGTTCGGGTATCGGCCATTTCCACGATTGCACATGTTGTTAGGACAGCTCCATGAGTATTGGATGTTGACATCTGGTGCTATCCCGCCAACACGGCAGACGAGAATTACAGTTGCTCCCAAAGGTACGGGAGAAGAAAGGGATGGAGTGTTGGAATATGTATCTATGACAACTGAAAATGGAGACCAAAGGATGGAAGAGTCTAAAACATTGTAATTGTAGACATGTGAAACCTCTCTAGCTATTCTACATTGTGATTGATATGAAAGAAATGAGAAGGCATCACATACAGATTACACACCTAACCATTGCATGTACAATGAATGCATAAATACTTCATTGTACAATAATGTTTAATTCTTTTCTCACACAACACACACATCACACATAGCCATAACACACATCACTCACAGACATCACACATGAATACACAGACATCGCATACAAACAGAGATGTCACATATCCCACTCACACCTCACACCACACACAAAGTGAATCAGTCCACAAATTACTCTCTCTCTGTCTACTAGCTACCCATACTCTAACGTGCACATTAACCTGTGTGTTCATACCACTATTGTGTCTAGCCTGTCATATTCCCCTACAACAATGCATTAACAAAGTTTAGGCTCACAGAGATCAGTGGTACTACTCCAACTAACACCTACGACCTCACAACTATAGTTAACCTTCTCTATCACAATAGAAATGCATAAGGACTTATAGGTACTGTGGTTAAGCATACTCACATGTAGTGTCATCGGTAGTAAGAGGATAATAAAGGACACTGCATTCAGCAACCATGTCCGATGGTCTGTGCTTTATGTGATAGTTTTGAGGTAGCAGGTGTCAGTTGGAGTAGTACCACTACGGCAGGTGTCAGTTGGAGTAGTACCACTACGACAGGTGAAAATCACTCACCTTTCACTTCTGCTTCTTGCAATTTTCCTGGAAGGCCTGATTAGACATATTACATATAATACATCAGAGTACTCCACACAACAGTCACTCATGGAGAAATTACTCAACAACTCCACACACACCATACACGTATATAACATGAGCATACCATTCGATAGGATGAGCAGCAGAGTAAGAAGGTTTTCAGTAAGTAGATTGCAGTGCATTTTTTCTCCACTAAATCCAGTACGTATCACTCAGTCCTGTGTTTGTTGGTATATGGTTCTCTGTGGTGTCTCAATACGATGGTATAGGTGGTCTACCAAAACACATAGTTTTAAAACCACAGCAGCATTGGGTGTGGCCTCTAAAAGGCTTCTGTCCCTTATTATACTTCCTTTTATGCATCTCCTGATATGGGTGTGTTCACCAGCATCGCTACAACTGCACTCACCACAGACATGTACTGTGGACTTGTGGATGCATATGGCAGGGTCGATACTATAGGGAGAGTAGTTTCAGGCCTTCCATCTCTGATCCTGGAAATTTATGATCAGACGTAAGTACCCATTACTATATCTAGTAACTAAAGTGGGCAAGATAAGAAAAGGGATAATAATTGTACTTCGAGTTAACGTTAGAAGGGTTTATGTACGTAAAAGATCCTGAGTGCGTTAACATCTCACTACGACTGACAATATTCGACTCACTTGTACTGGGTCCATATGACGCTGTCAAGAGTAACGAAATCGCCAAGTAGATGCAGCGATCCATTATTCCAGACGCACGCGCAGGATGCCGGGTCGACGGCCATTTAAAAAAACAGGGGAAACCCCGTAATTCCGTCCCTCGCCGCCTCACACCATATACGTAGATATACCAATTAGCTGCATTAGTGCATCATGCAATTCACGTACACAGGGAAATCAGCCAAATCAATAATTCAACAAACAATATTAAGGCGGTGACGGTTAAGACGGTGTAAGTGTATGTACATGCACCACTATAGCTAGTTCCAAGGAAACTCAAACAAGCTTAAGCACATGTACAAGTGACAAACAAGACAACTCGAAGCAACAAGAAGTGATTGGTCATCTTGGACCTCAGCTGAGAGGGTTCGATGACAAATGGCGTCCGCGCTGCTAATATATACAGCTGTACTAGTACCAGTTACATACATAGCGTCCACACATAGCGACATCAGCTGTCTACACTAGTACCGCTATAACCAGTTACTGGAATTAGTGACCTGTAGTACGTGGTGGCATGTGTAGTAGATGTACAGTTGGTGATGTAACAAACGGTATACTTGTAATGATTAAGACTATGGAGAATGAAAATTGACAACATCCACAAATTACAATGTACTGATGAACTAGTGGTTCATTGAAATGAATAAAAACAGACAGAGTATATGTAAAAACTACTAAATTACTAGTTGAAGAGAATACAAAACATATACAGCCAATGTGTTCAATATATGACATCATCGATAAATTTCTATCTAAAAAAAAGAGATACGTACAAACTGATTCAGTACAATGTACACACAAAATAAACATCACCACAATTGAATTACAGATTTCCATAAATAGGTTTGTTGTGGATACCACTCAGTTCAATCTGTCCATAACTGGGGTTGGTTGTCATGGGAACACTCCCATCATCCATTTCCACATTGGCATAGAACGGAGTGATAGAGTTCCTCTCATCTTGTCCAAATGTCCCTTCACTTGGTCCTGTAGCAAGCAGGGAACACACAGGGTAAACCTCACTACATTGTGTGACTGTGAAGTGTGGGGAGCGTCAAATAACAAGGATGATGTGATTTGATCCACACACCTCACAACACACCACACAGTTCACCCCAAAGATCCCATCCCTAAAGAAGACAAAGCAGGAGTAGTGTACCAGATCCCATGTAGTGATTGCCCACAAACATACATAGGCCAGACTGGACGAACCTTAGGACAGAGACTAAAGGAACACAAGAAGGCAGTAAAAGATAAGAATACACTGACATCAGCCCTAGCAGAACATACATGTCAGACAGGCCACACCGTAGACTGGTCCCAAACAGAAATTTTAGGAACAAGTCAAAACACCTCAAGAAGATGCCTTTTAGAATCATGGATGATCCAGAAAGAACCACACACATTAAACAGAGAACTCGGAACATTACCCACCACATACCAACAACTATTTTAGTCCCCCAGTACTTATTATTATTCTTACATCATTTCACCACCCGCCTTATTATTATTCACACGTCATCTTATCATCACCTGTCACCACACGCATAAAAGACGCACTCACACCCTGTATTCCATACCACTGAAGAAGACAGCAGTCAGCTGTCGAAACGTTTGGTGTAAAAATTATTTGGCTAGTGAATTACATTGAATTTGCGATATATGATGAGTACCATTAGGACATCAATCCACCATTGCATTGATATGAAGTAGATATTCCATCTGAGGACCTAACCAATGTAGACAACCCTTTCTACTAATTCCCTCCATACAAAGGTACACATTCACCCTAACCACAGAACCTGCAGTCATCTAGGCAGGAGGTTTGGCCGGCTACACCAGACTACAGAGGACCTTTACAACTGGTATACCAACTGTCCTGCTGAATGACACTCTGATTGGACGGACACACCCACATGATCTACATATATGGTCAACTTGGGACCTATAGTTCTCACGAACATGTACATCCACATACACACACTGTACATACAGTACGGCTACACTCAACATACCAGATGGGTGATGCTTGCTGTCCATCTAGGTGGAGGAAGAGAGTAAGAAGAGCAGTAAAGTATGATGACCTCGTCCATAACATTGTTCATCGGAACATACACAACCCCATACCAGCTGACATACACTATTCACTGACATATAGAGAAAAAACATGTTTATGGATGACATGAGACTGGTTTGTTTGAAGGAAAGAACATTGAACATTACAGACTGAGGCTTGACTGTGCTGAGAGAGGGACAGTCAAAATGTTTGGATCCGAACCCAGTGTACCATATCCCACTCACACCCACACCCACACACCCACTCACATACACACACACACACACACACACACACACACACCTGTCAAGCTAATCCTGGTACTGGTCACATCACTCTCAATAGAGGTATTCTCCATACACTGTGCTTGGATACTCACTGAATACTCTCCTCGAGGTAGACTACTGAAGTCATACTGAGTGGCTGTGGTCATATTGCTCCCAGAGGAGGGTGAGTCAGGTGGGTCAACCATCTTGGTCCAAGTGAGGATGAACCTAAAGGTGTGGTGACTATAGCAACTACTGTCATGAGTCCACTTGATCATGTTAGAGGAGTTGCTAGGTAGTGAGGTAATGATAGGACTATATGGCTTCTCTGTCACAACGATAGAGACAAAACAGAATAAAAGAAATATATGTGATACTCTACAAAATAGCACAATTGAGGGAGTGAAATTAACACACTATTAATGGATCTTGATCAAGAACTAATTTAATAAAAATTTATCAAACAGACCAGCTGACATGGACATACAGTGAGGAATATTTTGACTTTTAACCTAACTCCTCTCTGACTAAAGGATAAGGATAGATTATTTGAAGCCATGTGATTAACAAAACCACTGTGTCAACTCACCTGGAGGGTCCACCACTAAAGTATTACTTTCATCACGGTCACGATTAGGATTGTTTCTGGTCAGAAAGCAACTATACAGGATCACTCTATCTCTGTGGTCTCCTTCAGTGATGTCAAATGATAGTGTTGAAGCTGTACTGTTCAACCTGGTGGGAGTGAACTTTGGATCACTGAAGTCAATGGTAGTACCATTCTCAGCCCATTCAATAGTGCGAAGGAGGTACTTGACAGGATCATCAAAAGGGTCAGGATGAGTACAGAGCAGGTCCACTCTACTACCGAAACACTGCTCTCCTGACGTCATTTTGAGGACAGGACCTTGAGCTGAAGGTAACAAAATGAAATAGAAATTGATACATCCAGTCCAAGTGCGTACGTGTGGTCCGCTAAATCGATCCGATTCGAAATAATATGATATATTTCGATCGTTTTAATTTAGCGGAACGAGTGTAGGACACTCATATATATACTGTACATGTACCCGTATACGACACCACAACACGTTACAACCGACTATCCAACACGCACCGCTAGTTCCGAGGAAACCAGAGCAAGTACAAGTGATGAACAAGACAACTCGAAGCAACAAGAAGTGGTTGGGCATCTTGGACCTCGATCAGCTGAGAGGATTCGATGACAAAATGGCGCCTGGTGGTATATATATGTATATGTGCAGTGGATAAACACATCTTTCGCTCTTAATAAGACAATAGATCAGTACGTGCAACACTTGTTTTCTCCTACGTAGCTGCGGGTAGCAGTGTACATGCATAACATGTTGTCTCCATGCAATATATTCCCATGCAACCTGCATCATATACACCACATGTACCACATGCATCACATGTAGAGCTGCTGATGTAACAAATGGTCCGCCTGTAATAATAATGATTAGAGTGGATAAAAATACACACTAATACAATGTTCTCATAAACTAATTGTTCATTGAAATTACTAAAAGTGGATTGTGTACAAAGATGAAGTAGTCAGAGGAATTTATACAAAACTTTTACAAATTTGCATAAACAGCTCTACTGTGGTCACAGGTCAGTTCAACTTTCCCATAGGCGGGGCTGGTTGTCATGAGAACACTCCCATCATCCATTTCCACATTCATGTAGAAGGGAGTAGAGCTCTTCTTAT
>OZ026546.1:7926378-7941378 GCA_964020155.1 Chondrilla cf. caribensis | reverse complement strand
GATTATTACTGTACTTCAAGTTAGAACGGTTCGTGTACGTGCTTGGACGGATCAACAACCTACTAGTCTACAAAGATTGGATGCATTATTCGACTCACTAGTACTTGGTCCACATGATGCTGTAAAGAGAAACGAAATCGCCAATTGGATACAGCGATCCATTATTCCAGGCACGTGTAAGGGGGGACCGTTTCCGGTATGACAGTACACGATGCCGGGCCGACGGCCATTTAAAGCAAGGGAAAACCCCGTATTTCTGCACTTCACTCTCCTTGTACGCATAACATAAGGCTACATACTCCAAGTACACCAGGACTAAAACTGCCAAGCCAAAATGCACCTATATCAATGTGTATCTGTGCCACGAATATTTATGTTATGTGAGTCAGTTCCAATCCTAGTATTTCTACACATGGAAGATGCTGTAGAGTTATATAGACCTGTGTTCAGGTACCATACAAGGAGGGCAATTGAAATACAAATTGCAACTCGTGTGTATGGACACATATTACAGCACAATGCAATTTATAACGTTCTACTGCTCAAGTATTGTTATAACATGCACAGTTTATTATAATAATTGACTACAATTATTGGCTTATCATTGTACATAATTACTTCCTCTTAGCTTACTCAGTCGCAGTCTTCCTTCTCACCATTATAATTTCACGAGAACATTATCAATTTGTCCAATTAGTGCCTAATACAATTCACACAGGGAATCAGTCAAATAATGACTTTAATAATATTAATGTGGCTGTTATGCATCAAACATGTAAATGCTATATTTACGCAAAAAAGCAGAAAGAATAAAAGTAGAATATAAGAGAAAGAATAAGAGTATAGCACAAAAACGTAAAAGGAAAAGGCTTGGGAGACCTAATACATACAATACACACAGTACATAGACACGTTATAATTTTAGCAGTAATAAACAAAACCACCGAAGCATACGCGTTCAACACGTAAGCAATTGTGTTCAATGCAAGCAGTTACTGAAGTCATCAAAACCTTTAGGTAAAGAACAAATCAAGCTTCTTCATCACCAAGTCTTCAGTGACTTCTTCTTTATCACTGGTACGAAGGCCAATGAAGTGGCAGCCATTTTTCTCAAGCTTCTCCAACAAACTACCTGGGATACTTCCAGTATTGCTGATCAGCAGACCTTTGTCGGTACGATGGCGGCTTTTGGCTGTAGCAACTCTCTCAATATCTCTATCGGAGACATCCTGGCCCTCGTCCTCAACATACACAAGGTTAGCAACAAACGTTGTCTTCTTGTAGTTCCCAAGAACATTTTGACCAGAGGTCACTGGAGCACGCACAATTTTGACCTTCTGGAAAATTGTAATGACTTGGGTAGTGAACTCTACATAAGCAGTGAAACAACACATGATCAACAAAAGGAATAGAGAGAACAATAATGAAGGGGCTCACCATCAGATTTGTTGGAGTCTTGTCTATGGAACTCCTGGTCATCTGAGGGGATTAGAAGGCAGAGTGAAGCTTCACTTGAAACAGTGTTCATTAGGGCTGTAATGTCTACCACACTACAGTGAGAAGATGAGGTCATACTGTACCTTTCTCAGAGGAACCTTTGTAAGGTGTTGGAACAGTAGGAGGAGGATGCTGAACCACCTAGTGAGACATGAGGAACAGTCACGTGAAAATGAGCATGAGATGAGCACCTATGTACTGTCAGTCCATGGAATCTCACTTGTATGGCTTGAGTGTACACCACAATCTCCTGGGGCGGAGCAGCAACCGGCCTGTGCTGTGAATGTTCAAGTTCAGCATAGGCTACCGTCTGGTGAAGGGGAGGGAACGTACATATACAGTATCACGTGAACACCATGTAGATCCACAATACCAATAACTTCTTCTTAACCAAATGTCAGTAACAGATCAACAGCAAGACCTATTCTATTGACTGCTATACACACTAAGTGTTACTGTACATATGCGTGCATGTAGAACTACAGAATAAGCTGGGATGTATGTACAAAACCATAAACTACTATGGTACCCCTTTGTTGTAGAGAAAACCACAACCATCAACAGTCGGTTGAAATGAGCATTAGGAACAGATCATCAGCAAAACCTGTACTATTGACGGCTATATTTGTAGTGTACATACATACAGTAAGTGTAAATACTGGTTACTACACGCCTTCCTCGTGCAGTAAATACGGTACTCCTGAAGAAGGCGTGTAGTAACTACGTAGTTTGTCCCCAAGTTTAAAAAGTGCAGGATAAATAAATGCACTCCCCAATGTACATCATCTGTCTTGTCCTGCTATGGCAAAAGTGCCAGCGAAATGCTTTTCTTAGCTCGAACATTCTTAGAAGGCCCAAATCATCAAGGTTTGATTTTGACTGGAATGATGAAGGTTTTGAAGACCTTCAACGTGGGTAAGTAAACTGCAGGACAAGTAACAAAAGTTACTGCCCTGGCAGTGCATTTGATGTATGACGTCATCGGGTAATAACTGTACATATGTGTGTGAGTATAACTGCTGAATAAGCTGGGATGTACGTACAAAGCATAAACTACTACGGTATCCCTTTGTTGCAAAGAAGACCACAACCATCAACAGTCGGTTGAAATGAGCTGATTAGAGGGATGAATATACCTGTAAGTAGTCATACGTAACTGCTCATCAGTCTGTTCAAACAGACCAGCAACACTCAGTTCTGTACAGCTGGAAACATGTACAGGTACACATGAATACACAGAACATACACATATGTTGACATACATACCCCATAAAGATTGCCTTTGGAAGATTCTGGAGAAATCTTACCAGTCTGATATGAACAGAAAGACAACAACATAACAATACTGATGTGTGTGTGGACAGTACACCAATACTGATGTGTGTGTGGACAGTACACCAATACTGATGTGTGTGTGGACAGTACACCAATACTTGTGTGTGTGTGTGGACAGTACACCAATACTGGTGTGTGTGTGGACAGTACACCAATACTGAGTGTACAGTCTCCATTTAAAGATTCGTATTCCAAATCACAGTACTAACGACTGTATCATTACACACTACATACTGACTCATGCTGTCAGTACAGGACTGAACCTACAACCAGTGCACACAATACAGACATTAACTGAATAGTACACCTCGAATGTTGGAGAAGTCTTTGGTATCTTAGAATGGACACAGACACAGATGAAGCCAACTGTGGTTAGTATAGCAATTGTAATCAACACTACGACCACCACCACTACAACGATGATGATGGTAGTCTGGTCTCCTGGTGGATCTGTGAGAAGATGACACATACAATGGATGAATGGTGGGTTATCATACTTGAAGCATCCATGCACAGATTATACAATGGAGTTATAACGTACAGTACATGCATGGATTCACACTGTACAATTAGATGAACTTGCAGTTGAAGACAGCTATTGTAGGTTAACAATCAAAACACAATATCCTATTAGTCTTACTGAGCCAGACACTTTTCTTGAAAGAAAGGAATTTTAACCATGGAATAGCAGTGAAAATGTGTACAATTCCCTAACATGTACACTCACACAATGCAGAATGGAATAACTAGTGTTGTTTCAATTAATCATAACTATAACTAAAATATAGGTAGATAATTAGCATTTTAAGGTAAAAACTGTAACTATAACTAAAATCTAGGAATTGGCTACATACTATAACTAAAACTAAAATTCTATTTTCTGTTGTCATTTAAATAACTATAACTATTACAAAAAGGTTTTGCTAACTAAACCAACGCTACCAATAACACTATTCCCTGATGTGGTGAGGTGTACTCACAATAAAACTGATAAGAGTACACAAGTACACACTTACCTGTAGAAGAAGGAGGAGTGGTGGTGGGCCCTGGAGAGCTAATGGGAGCTGAATACAAATGTGAAAATAAATAAACAAGAGAAATGAATTACCGCATAGCAGGAAAATTTCGTGAGGTTAAAATTTCGCATTTTTCGCGATTTGGCTTTGAAGTTTATTTGTGAAATCCTTACTCGCAAAAATATACCATACATACTTGTGGTATTATTTTCGCACTGTATTGTTCCACTGTTAAAGTGGTTTGATCATGGCATTACTAAAGTACTTTTCGGTTAAGTCTAAGTCTCTCCCTGACCCTAACGGGCCCTTGTCAAGCAATGTGAAATCACAGGCAATAGAAAGTGCCAACCGAAAGGTATCTGCCCTCCTCGCGTCTTAATACAGCTCAAAACATGGCTACGGACCTCGTGTGGCCCGTACATGAAGTTGTCGCCTGAACAGAAGGCCAATGTTGCTAGGTACGCCATAAAATCTGAGAATAAGTGGGCGATTATAGCTGGGGGGTCGATCTCAAGGAAGTACTGTTAGGACATGGAAGGCAAAGTACGAGGAATAATTTCCTAAAAGAAAGCTGATTGAAACAGAGCCAAATAAAAGCACTACCAAATTACAAGCAAGCTCGCCCACTGCTTCTTGGAGAAGAGCTAGACACAGCAGTGGAGGCTCTAGAACTCGAAGACGCGAAATATCGAAGCACAAACACGAAATAGCAAGACTCAAATTGCGAAATTAATATTGCGAATTGAGAGGAAAATCGTGACATTTTCTTCCGCAAAATATTCCCACAATACAGTAAATTAGTCAGAAGAGACACAACATACTTACACTTCAAGTGGATACGTATTATGCACAGGGAAGTATATCATGTGACATACATATGTATCTACCTATGTACGTATGTACAACGTATATGCCTATCTGTTGTGAACTGCACAAAAACATAAGGTACATACGTCGGTATCAAGTAATCAACCATAGGGAGATAATACTGGGATGATATTATACTGTAAATATGGTATACCAATGGTACGTACCTTTGCTACAATAAAGTTAAAAATACAGTTGAACTATGGGTAAATTATGATCAAACAATCACCAATTAATGGTAAAATGGAAAATTATATAAACGAGCTCTACATACACACACACACACACACACACACACACACACACACACACACACACACACACACACACACCTGTCAAGCTAATCCTGGTAGTGGTCACATCACTCTCAATAGAGGTATCCTCAATACACTGTGCTCGGATACTCACTGAATACTCTCCTCGAGGTAGACTACTGAAGTCATACTGAGTGGCTGTGGTCATATTGCTCCCAGAGGAGGGTGAGTCAGGTGGGTCAACCATCTTGGTCCAAGTGAGGTTGAAACCAAAGGTATGGTTAATATAGCATCTTTTGTCATGAGTCCACTTGATCATGTTAGAGGAGCTGCTAGGCAGTGAGGTTATGATAGGACTATATGGCTTCTCTGTGGAACACAAGTGGAAATACAACATATACCTGTTTCCATGGTTATGTCATCAAAATCATACTGAACACTGAACTTCATTATCTTGATAACAAGTATCAAGAGAAAAACCTTCAATTCATAGCAACTGCAAAACCCATCTCCTGGACAATGTCCTTTAACTTCGAATTCAACAACTCAACTAAGTTTTATCATTTTTTTAAGGTGTCATAAAGGCTCAGTTTGCCCATTGTAGCATAGTGCACAAGCATTATTATATGTGCCTACATATGTACATAGCAACAATATACTATATTGTCACTTGTATGTGTACTTGTGAACGTCTGTGCAGCCATGAGATTATCCAGGTGAGTACATTAACAATTCAGTATATGGATGACATCACTCTACAATTAACAACTTCCTTCCACACATGTACATACATGTATGTACACACATGTCACTATACATACATACAATGTCCACCAAAAAACGATAATGTGTATGTACTACACATTAACTGGGCCTAACCATCTTCGTCAGACTAAAGATATTATGAATTACCGTCTAGTGGGAAATTTTTGCGGGATAAAATTTTCACAGATGGCTCCAAAAATTAAAATTCACAAATAAAATTTTCGCAGATGCTGGCCACGGTCATATGATAGAACAATGAGAATGCCCAATTCATGGATTTTTTATCGGATATTGTTTTCATTTTGACTTCTGGTATGTAACGCTCGTCCGATATATATATATATATATATAATATATATAGATAGATAGATAGATAGATAGATAGATATAAATATATAATACGTGTTCGTAGGCGTAGCCGCAACAATGAATTTATATTATAATTTATATTGTGCGAATAAAAAATGGCCAATTTCGAACGCCGACAATTTGAAATTGGGCTAGAATTCGTGCGCTGAAGCTCGGCCGAACGTAATAATTTCAAGGAAGGTTCTTCTAAACCTAAGTAAGATGCTCAAGTAATTCAAGTGCGGGGGGCGGCAGCCCCACGAGTTTTTGAACTCAAATTACTTGTTTTTGTGGATGTTGGGCCAATCATGAAATCTGTAAAAATTTTGTCCTGTAAAAATTTCCTGCTATACAGTATGTATATTCCAAGGTCTATTGCATATATGCATTTGTATGTTTAAATGAGGCATTTGATTGACTCAATTCAATGGAAACACCAAGCAAGTATCACTGGAAACATGGTCAATAGTGAATCCAATCATTTTGACCTCAAAGCCATGCATTTAACCCAGAAAATCAAACTCAGGACAAAGTGGACTCAGTTTCTCTTCAGTTAACCAGGAATAGCATGTATAACTATTCACGTTACTACATATGTAGCTAGTGTTTGCCAAAATTATGCATTCATTTCATCTGGACAGCAAAGGCTTCGGTCATTGAAATGAATACTTAAAAGTAAGTAAAGCGTGTGTGCGTGCATGTGTGTGTGTGTGAGTGACATTTATTACTGCTGCTCTGATGAACACGCATGTGGGACATGTCCACCTTTCTTACTAGGCGTCAATAGGATGGCATTAAGGTGGCAGGTCAGGCACCGTTTGCATTTAAGATATGAATATTATTAGAGAACAATATATCCTGTTTTCAGATAACTTGTCTTTTTGACGTGTTATCGGTCCAAATCCTTATATTAGCCTTCAACATTATGCTCAATCTACCAGGCATAGCCAATATTTTCATCATACGTTGCAAAAACTGAAGAAACCCTTCCATATCAACACCCCCACCACGCAGACTTGCAAAGTAGATGATTCCGAGAAAGAAAGCTTATCTTCTTCGCCAGACTTTCTTGAAAGTAGACATTTCTCAATGTTGTATGATTTTAAATGAGTCTTAGAGTGCATGTAGTTGGATTTCAATATGCAGTGAAGCTTCCCCTCGCAAAAAGCGTCACATAAGTAGCACGATTCCTGGTATTGGGTTTGAGTCCTACAGTTGCCAGTTTTTCTCTTTTCTCCATTCTCATTATTACCACACACCTGCTTATGTAATATGATTATCTGATTAAAAAAAATTGGATGAAGTGATTACACAGACTAAACTAGATGTTGAAATGAAGATAATCAACATAATTAGTCAACATCAGAAACATTATTCCAATAACACTTGACTTGGCAAGATAATGACGTAGCCCAATCTGTCACATGATATTCATGTGAATTATGGCTCTTGCTCGATACCTTCGAGGACACGGGTTTCAATGATGAACTGGGTTCGTCAGAGACAAGCAGTGACATCAGTGGTGACTTCATAGGTTAGCATACATAAATGTTCATCTTTTCTGTTTGCTAGAAATATATGTGCTTTTTCTGAGAAGATATTTACGTATTTATTTGGTACCTCCTTTCAAAATCACACTTAAACCCATTTTTCTCAAAATCTACTTGTGCTATAAAAATCTAGCAAACAGAAGTTTTTAAAAAATCACCTATTCTATTGATAGATACCTGAATTATTATCTTTAGCCGGTTTTCCGAGACCCGATCGATAAATTTATATTTTGTATGGCCGGTGTACATTGATCAGCTGATCTTCGCGATATTGAGAGTTATAGAGACGAAAATTACATTGAAATGAAGCTTAGAAAGTGCTCTATCTTATGAATTTACCATTACCACACTTTGAGGAAATTTATGGAGATAAACGAAGAAATATTATATTGGCAAAATTTGTGCTTTTTGGAAACCGTAGAAGTGCAAATGGACATGTTCCACAATCACAGATATTGAGTACTGTATAATTGTCACATAATGCACCACATGCACACACGTGTGTGCATGTATTACCACATCAGCTAACAGATAACTGTCTACATGACCCGAGTAGACCGTTCTAATCAGCAATCAGTTCTAATCATGATTTCTTTAAATTAATATTGAACATGCAGTGTCTACTCACCTGGAGGGTCCACCACTAAAGCCTTACTCTCATCACGGTCACGATTAGTATTGTTTTTGACAAGAAAGCAAGTATACAGGATCACTCTATCTCTAAGGTCTTCTTTAGTGATGTCAAACGATAGTGTTGAGGCTGTACTGTTTAATATGCCAAGAGTGAACCTTGCATTAGCTGAATCAGTGAAGTCAATAGCAGTACCATCCTCAGCCCAGGTGATACCTTGGGGAAAGTACTTGACAGGGTCAGCAAAAGGATCAGGATGAGTACAGAGCAGGTCCACTCTACTACCGAAACACTTTTGTTTTGACGTCACAGTGAGGACAGGACCTTGAGCTGATACTGTAAAGATAAAAGAGATAAGTAAATCAGATCTGATCATTTGAATAGGGATTTGGACTGCAATGTTTCCAACTGATGTTGGGAAAATCCATTGGGAATTGGGAGCGTTGAGAAACGCAGTCTAGTGAAGTGTGTGTGTGTTTGTGGGAATGGGGATGCCATGCACGTCCAGAGGACTCCACACAACATCAACTGGCAAGAAGCTACAATCCTTGCAAGGGAGAGCATTTGCAATTGGGTAAGAAGAAGGGTCATTGAAGCTCTTGAGATCCAGCAAAGAATACCCATGATGAACCTTGATGCTGGTCTGCTTCTGGATTGATCGTGGACCCCCTTTGTTTGTCCAAGGAGACGAAGTCATGGGACTAGAAGTGTCTTGGGAGCAAATTTTATGTCTCCTACCCACAGCAAGTTGCATGTATGCACACACACACACACACACACACACACACACACACACACACACACACACACACACACACACACACACACACAAACGTATACACACATATACACACACACACACAAACACACAAGTAGCAATTTCTATTTATTTCCCTAGCCAAGGAATTGAAAGCAATGAAAACACTGTACAAATTGTGATCTACGGGTATATACTCATATCTACAAACTTGAGCACAATAATGCTCATTTCTAAGGACAAATGGTGCAATCACAATAATACGGCATGATTACACAAAGTGGTCCAATGGCTACTCAGCCAGTCAGCTCTATAATTGCAAAACAGTACACATTGCTATCCAAGACAACACCACGACTACACAACAATCATTCATTGTGTATAGAGTGAAGCCTATGCTATGCAGCTAGAACAAATGTCCAACGAATGTTCTGACCCAGCGACAATCCAAATTACATTGTATCCTCAATGTTACTGGTATTTTATTTATACGTTACGTTTAATTGTTACTGTATATCCATAACAATTCTTACACTGATAGATGTACTTGAAACGATACAGCTGGATGGTAACGTTACTACATACACAAAGCCATCTATGGTTTAACTTCCTGACAAATCTATTCCCGGACACTCGTATCGTAGTAACTTTCAACAAGTACCGTTTTGCAGTTTTTCTTCCTCTTCACGTCGCCTATGAAATTGGCTTGAAATTATCATTTCGTCGCTTTGTAGCACGCATTTTTGTTAGTATCAATTACCGGACAAAAGCTAGAACATGGGTCAAACGCTGTAAAATGTCGGGAAACCCTCAGAAGTAACCTCGGCTCTAAACATCACTTTCGGACGAAACAAATAAAACGATATAAACTTACCTTCGATCCATGGCAAAGTTAACAGTATCCACCAGAGGACCATCCTGATATCGTCTACGTACTGCAGGTCTGAGTGTGCGGGGTCTATCATAGTATGGCGCAACCCAAGTAGCCCAGGCAACCAGACAGAACCGATTCCAACCGCCGAGGGCGGAGACTCCTGTCCGGCGGTTGGAATATAATTTACCTGTAACCCAACAAAAGTGGTCGAAACGTGAACGTTGTATCAGGTATCAGGTGTTATAAAATTATACTTGTAAGACCACTTATCTCAATTAGGCTTGAAAGCGATCCAGTTGTTAATACGTACATAGTCGGTAAGGAAGATAGGTATATACACAAGGATTCAAAGGACAACCAAATTCTAGACATGACCTCACATCAGCTATGTCAGTTACTAATTCCAGTAAGTGCAAATCACACATATGCACCACATTGAGTCAAGAGATCTGATAGTGTTTCACAACCATCATAGATAAACTGAAAAATGAATGTCCATCCAAGTGAGATGACCATTAATCTTCCCAACTTCTGATCTTATGTAACCGCGGCCGGTGTATGAAGTACTGTAAGCATACGACTCGAAAATAAACTCACAGACGTCTCAATTGGGATAGAAAGCGATCCAGTTGTTACAATACTATAATACGTACATAGTCGGTAAGGAAGGTTATGGTTATACGTACTTGATGACTGAGGTAAATCCTGTTCTCACTATAACTATTCAAGGACCAATCTTTGATAAAACTAACTAAAAACCATATAATTTACCTGTAACCCAAGGTGAAATCCATAATCTTCAGATAACTATCTCAACCTCCTTTGAAATCTATTCAAAAAGAATCAAGAAGTGTAGCCGGGTACCTATGGGTGTGGGAGGCGTCGACTATACAAACGTCATACCTATTACATCATCTTACGATCTTCTGCGGTTAACATTATGTCTTCCCCAAATGGATATAAAACGTACGTATATTGGCCCCAACCACACACAAGCACTACACACACACACATACACAAGCACTACACACACACACACACACACACACACACACACACACACACACACACACATGCACACACACATGCACACGCACACGCACACGCACACACACACACAAGTACAGTATGCACATTATATGCACAATTGCAGAATGGATGTGAATGCACACAAGATTCATATCCTCTGTATAATGTGTTTTCTAACTTGAATAACAACTTGGTTCAGTGAATTTTCATCCAATTTCACTGCAAATTGTAGGGGTTTCAAGGAAATTCCAACATTCTACAATATGAAGCAATGGATGTATGCAGCAATGGGTGTATGTAGCAATAGGTGTATGTAGCAATAGGTGTATGTAGCAATAGGTGGATGTAGCAATAGGTGTATGTAGCAATGGGTGTATGTAGCAATGGGTGTATGTAGCAATGGGTGTATGTAGCAATGGGTGTATGTAGCAATGGGCGAGAACATCAATCAGCTACCACTCAAAGTCTACACTCCATGTAGTACACACAGTTACAGCAGATTCGAAAGAGTACTAGTCTCACTCTGCCACTTACAAAATAAATTAGAAGAATGCAACATGTACATGGCTTTACTGAGTGAATGGACATAATATGTGTCCAACACATTTATAATTTGTTTACATCCGAGGGAAGCCTCCATCATCATTGTAATGTGTTCCCTATTATATTCCTAGCGATGACAGAAAAGATATTATATGCTCAAAGTACACACCTTTTATAACATACAGGTGTTTTCCTTTATAATATTATGCATGCATTATTCAACATCAAAATTTACTCTCTCTATATGAAGTACTACATCAACATCAAAATTACATAGGACCACATCAAATTGAGATCACATTTCTTGGCCCAAATGCTGGCCTCATGATCAGTTGTGAGGCTCTATGTACTTTAGTATAGCACTAATGTGTAATTATTGATGTAACCAGGTGCAGAGTCTGTTTACATTAGAGCACTGATTGGAACAACATATTGTATGTTCATTCCAACTAGGGTTGGGTCACATCCAAATCAATCATGAGAATCACACCATGTGTACTTGACGTAAACTCACATGACCTACATAACTCACATGAGGTACATGAGGTAACTCACATAGATAACATTATTCATGACCAGGTTTGCCAGTCAACAACCACATGCACATTCCACAACCATGACCCCCTCAAATGTTTACATGACTGAGAGTGGGTAGGACCACACAACACACCACATTGCATGACAGTATACCATATCCAGCATGTCATGTGTAACAAGACCCTGCATATTATAGAAATACATAATACATAGCAAAAGCATACAATGTATTATGCTTCCACTTTGAAGATTAGTCAGATCTGCTGAAAGAAGGAAGACACCTATATATATGGCATATGTGTGTGCGAACATGTGAAAGTTGTTAGACATGTTGGTTGTATTTCTTCATAGTTGTAGGACTACTGTTCAACACGTCTATAGTGATATTCAAACAATTCTTTTCACAAATTAATCAATTGCCCCTTCAGCCCAGTGTGGAACATCCTGATCAAGGACATATTATGAATGTTACATCCACTTGATATCTCATTGGTCATTTACTGGCCAATGGGTAACTATTAGGTGTAGCCAATGATTTGAGTTTTGTATTATATGTGCCTGAATTTTGAAGAAGCCCGTGATGGGTGAAACGTTGCACGAATTATTAATTTGTGAAAAGAATTGTTTGAATATTGCTATAGACGTGTTGAACAGTATTCCTACAACTATAAAGAAATACGTGTGTGTGTGTGTGTGTGTGTGTGTGTGTGTTTGTGTGTTTGTGTGTGTATGTGTACGTGTGTGTGTACGTGTATACGTGTGTGTGTGTGTGTGTGTGTGTGTGTGTGTGTGTGTACATGTGGCATTGTGCATGTGTGTGTGTGTGTGTGTGTGTGTGTGTGTGTGTGTGTGTGTGTGTGTGTGTGTGTGTGTGTGTGTGTGTGTGTGTGTGTGTGTGTGTGTGTGTGTGTGTGTGTGTGTGTGATTTGTGCATGCATTGAGCATGACACTACTAACAGTACTACAAATGGACAATTATTCATATCAGACATGCAGTAGAATTCCACTTTTGGACTATAATAGCATACTGTTGTACTGAGTACTGTACAGCATGTACCGAATGTATGCAACCACCCCTGTGTTAGGACAGTAGCTTTTCATATAGTATCAGGATTTCTTAAACTGCATTTAATTTACTCTTTACAATGAAGTATACATAATGAGATCACATTTCTTTGCCCAAATGCTGGCCTCAGTTGTGAGGCTCTACGTACTTTAGTATAGCACTAATGTGTAATTATTGATGTAACCAGGTGTAGAGTCTGTTTACATTAGAGCACTGATTGGAACAACATATTGTGTTGTCATTCCAACTAGGGTTGGGTCTCATCCAAATCGATCATGAGAATCACACCATGTGTACCTGACGTAAACTCACATGACCTACGTAACTCACATGACCTACGTAACTCACATGACCTACGTAATTCACATGACCTACATAAGGTATATACGTATATGAGGTAACTCCCACTATAACATTATTCATGACCGGGGACATGCTCAACAACTACGGATAGGCCTAGGTTTAGGTGAGGTTTCACTTGAACCCGTGTAAACAGGGCCTTAATATATATATTATACTAACCTGGACCCCCTCAAATGTTTACATGACTAATTATAGATTTGAAGGAGGAGAGTAGGTGAGATCACACAACAAACTACATTATGTACAAATTATGCACGTAACCAAGGGTTACTCACAATCTGTTATGAATATGTACTTTGTACGTATATGCCTCCACTTGAGAGCTTGCAATTGGTCATTTGAATTTGCATTAATTGCTGAAAATTTTATAGGATGTAGGACATATGTTATGTCACTCTATATCACAGTATACAATTGCTAACTCAGCTATATACATATTGATCATTTTGTCACCAGAACACAATCCCAGTAAGAGAATGATAATTGCATAACTGCATATGTGTGTGTTTGTGTGCATGTGTATGTAGTTGATTGTGCAAATATGTGTGTAAATATATTGAGTTATAATTACATAATGTTACTACATATTTCTACTTAGTCTATTCAAAGTGAAAAATAGACAGGTCACTAACAGGTAGCTTGAGAAAACACCGACATGTGCAATGTATGTACCGTACACTTCCATTGACACACATGTAGTGAGTGGACATATACAGAAAATGCACACATACATATCAATGTGAAGCAAGCAAATCTGATTCACTATCAAGAAAAGGACCATCACATGTCAATAATGATATGCAATACATGTATAAAATTAATGCAGACTTACATGTGATGTGTGTACTAAATAGGTCAACCTAATACAAGTCATTATGTATACATGTTCTTGTGAATAAAACTCCACTTGAATAGCAAACGTACACTCCACCTGCTAGCTGTTTGGAAAACTTCTGGTAAACAAAAATCAATGTACTCTTACTCAAACTCCACAACTAGCTAGAAATGTCAGTACCTAAATGAAAACATCTCCCATTTCCGTATATGACATCCTACCATAGCTACATGCAGAGCTACTTGATATGTATGGGAGTGAATAGGGAGAATAACACTAAGCGCCTCTTGGTACCTCATAGCAGAGGGGGGAGGGGGTTGTCAAGCTGATATTTGATCTGGTCAAGAATTAAATTCTAGAACACTCCTCATATCCGTATGTGGCCTGTAACTTTAGCTACATTCAGAGGTGCTTAGTATTTTCCAATGTATGAGAGAGAGAATAGGGAGGAATATGTCAATCACTTGTCATGGCATATACGTATAGCTCATAGTATATTTAAGGGAACTGTCAAGCTAATATTATTATCAAACCCAGCTTGGATTGTGAACTAACTCTAAAGTGGTTTCCATCTCCGCACATGGTCTGCAATCATAACTATATTTAGAAGAGCATAATTTTTCAATGTACAAGGGCACTGGGTGGCAGTATACATGTCAGCGCCTACATAACTTATCTATTTGGACACCAACAGGTTTGTAGTACTTCCAAAAGGGGTTACATAGATCAATAT
>OZ026546.1:7921378-7923878 GCA_964020155.1 Chondrilla cf. caribensis | reverse complement strand
TGTGGCCGACTACACCAGACTACAGAGGACCTTTACAACTGGTATACCAACTGTCCTGCTGAATGACAATCTGATTGGATGGATACACCTACATGATCTACATATATGGTCAACTTGAGACCTATAGTTCTCTGTACATACAGTTTAAATACACCACTGAACATACCAGATAATTGATACTTGCTGTCCACCTTGGAAATTGAGGAAGGGGTTAAGAAGAACATTAAAATATGATGAACACATTCAGAACATTGTTCATTGGAACACACACAACCTTATACAAGATGACACACACTATTCACTAAGCATTTAGAGAAAACATGGATGACATCACACACACACACACACACACACACACACACACACACACACACACACACGCACACACACGCACACACACGCACGCACACACACACACACACAAACACACACACACACACACACACACACACACACACACACACACACACACACACGCACACACCCGCACACACACGCACGCACACACACACACACACAAACACACACACACACACAAACACACACACTCACACACACACACATGCAAGCACACATATCACACACCTCTCCTGAAGGAGGAGTCTTTGCTTTCTTACAGCACACACAGATACAAATGAAGCCAACAATGATCAGTGCTACAATCACAATCAGCACTACGACCACCACCACTACAATGATGATGAGGACAGTCGAGTTTGTGGATGGATCTGTAAAAAGTTGACATGTACATAAAATGGTCTGGTGGGATCACACAAACAGTCCATATGTTAATGTTACATACAAATGACACCTATATACAGACTACTAGCTGAGGCATGGAGTTAACTGGAGGAGTGGACACTTTCTATTAGCCAGGACAGCTAATTGTAAGAAATTAATACTAATCACAGAATGTGTGCATTGTTGAGAATATAAGTCAGTCAACATGTGTACGTACAATTCTTCACATACCAACTTCAGCTATATGGGATAGAAGGCCACAATGTACACCTTGACGTGATGAGGTCTGCTCACAATACAACTGATATACATGTAAGAGTACAGAAGTACACACATACCTGTAGGAGGAGGAGGAGTGGTGGTCCCTCGAGAGTTGATGGGAGCTGAATAAAATATAGAGCAGATTAGCTGGTAATTTTGCAAAGTTTACATACTAAAATAATCGATAAGGGAATAAACGACAAGGGATATACCCACACATGTACATCTGCACACATCACACACACATTCAACAATGGAAGTAACATTGTAAAATTGCATTAAACAGGATGTGACCATTTGGCTAATCTGATGGCTATTGAATTGTTGCCGGTACACAAACACACACACAAACACACACACACACACACACACACGCACACACACACACACACACACACACACACCTGTCAAGTTAATCCCGGCACTGGTCACATGACTCACAATAGAGGGATCCTCAATGCTTTGTGCTCGGATACTCACTGAATACTCTCCTCGAGGTAGACTACTGAAGTCATACTGAGTGGCTGTGGTCGTATTGCTCCCAGAGGATGGTGAATCAGGTGGGTCACCCATCTTGGTCCAAGTGAGGAGGAAAGCAAAGGTGTGGTGACTATAGCAACTACTGTCATGAGTCCACTTGGTCAGGTTAGTGGAGCTGCTAGGTAGTGAGGTTATGATAGGAGCTTGTGGTGTCTCTGTGAAATACGAGGAAATAATACAACACATAATCCAACCAACCACTGTTAAGACTACATCTTTGCTATATCAGTATTGCATGGTATTAGGTAGCACTGTTGTTCCTGGAACTGTGGAGTATTTAGCTTTACAAAGGGGAATCAAAACATGGCTTCTCTGTCACAAAGAAGGAGACAAAACAGATGCAGATTGAGAAGAAGCAAACCTCTGCATAACAGCACAATCAAGGGAGTAAAAGTTCATAACCATTATAATGGATCTCTGACTACAGGACAAGGATGGGTTACTTCTTGTGATTAACAAACCACCACTCACCTGGAGGATCCAGCACTAAAGGCTCACTCTCCTCGCGGTCACGATTAGCATTATTTCTAACAAGATAGCAAGTATAAAAGACCACTTTATCTCTGTGATCTTCTTCAGTGATGTCAAATGATAGCATTGAAGCTGTACTGTTCACCCTGGTGGGAGTGAGTCTGGCATGAACTGGATCACTGAAGTCAATGGCAGTACCATTCTCAGCCCAGGCGATAGGAATCCGAAGGTAGTTGTCAGGATCAGCAAGAGGATCAGGATGAGTACAGAGCAGCTCCACTCTACTACCGAAACACACTTCACCTGATATTACTCTGGTGACAAGGTCTTGAGCTAAAGTTAACAAAATGAATTAGATATTGATACATCCAGTCCAAGTGCGTACGTGTGGTCCGTTAAATCGATCGAAATATATCAACGAGTGTAGGACACTCATATACTGTACATGTACCCGTATACGACACCACAACACACTACAACCGACTAT
>OZ026546.1:7901378-7913878 GCA_964020155.1 Chondrilla cf. caribensis | reverse complement strand
CCACTGAGACCACTCACATTGAAGACATTAATAGAGTGGGTTGTTGTAGATATGGACACGTGACTACCAACTGGTTGAACCTTGACCTCATACTGGAAGGTACAGTTCTCAAAACATGTATTCCTGTGGTCCACCTCTAGTGTGATGGTAGATGAAGTTGTAGTGATGGGTTCTCTCAGTGTGGGAGGGAGGGGGTGTTCTGGCGGAGTAGGGGAGAGGTGAAAGTAAATAAAATAGAAGTAAACAATTAACATAGAACGTTTTTATCACATTAACTAATATGCCCACAAACCTAAAGCAATAACATCTAGTGCATCACACAAGTACAACAATTCAATTTAAATTTGTATTTTACAGACATATTCTCCAAACACATAAACACCACATGATCTCGTTGAATAAGTGGTTCCCCTTCTGTAACATGTGTCCGAACTAAGTGTGCAAATGGTCTACCTGAAAAGTCAGCTTTTGGTATACACACATACACACATGCATGCATACACGCACACATGCACACACACACACACACACACACACACCACACATACACACACACGCGCGCACATGCAAGCACACACACACACACACACACATGCTCACGCACACACACACACACAAACACGCACATACACGCACGCACGCACACACGCACGCACACACACACGCACACATGCACACACACACACACACACACACACACACACACACACACACACACACACACACACACACACACACACACACACATGCACACATACACACACATACACACGCACACACATACTGCACACACATACTACACACACACACACACACACACACACACACACACACACATACACACGCACACACACACACGCGCACACACACACACACACATGCACACACACACCTGAAGGTTTAATTGTCACTAGTCCACTTTCGTCAGAACTGTTGTGAAATATATAAAAACATTGATAAGAGTAGACCATGTTCTCCTCAAAGTACTCTCCAGTGATATTGATTATCAGTTTATCATCAGCGGTGTTCACATCTTGAAGAGCATAAGGTGTACCAGGTCCAACTCTGAGTGGCATCGTATTCTCCCTCCAAAAGGTAATAGGTATCAAGTACTGTGCAGTACCTCCAGTGGGTTGACACAGCAGCTCCACAACATCACCATAACACACATCACCAGGTGGAGGAGACAGGGTCACCTGAGAATAAACTGGAAGAGGAGACCATGTGAACTGATAGTCACCACCTGAGGTTGGTCCAGTGAGGCTGTGTTAACTACACCACAACTCTCAACATGATAACCAGAGAAATATAATGAAAAATGTGTGAATGATGACTGTACTCTGGTGGTCTAGGGGAGATAATTTTAAGACCCATGTGACCTACCAACTCCAATAAAATGATTTCAGCAATTTTATTGTTAATAGCTAGTCATTTTACACCCCATCTGATCAGATTCAATTTGGCTTATAGATCGCTGGTGAATGACCGCCCTGCTGTTACTGAGATGGATATAATTACATAAATTACATAAATTATTTCAGATAGTCAGAACGGGACGTGTGTTGCAGGGCCGATAGTACTGAGTGGAGCTTCCAGCCTTCCATCACTGATCTCGAAAATTACGATCACATGTAATTATAAGCTATTTTACCTAGCAAATGAAATGAGAGGGCTATAAAAAGGGATTATTATTGTATTTTGAGTTCGAATGGTACATGTACGTAAACGTTCCCAGGATGGATCAACAACTTACAACGATGTAACATTCGACTCACTAGTAGTGGGCCCGAACGATGCTACAAAGAGGAACAAAATCGCCAAGTACATGTAGCGATTCATTACTCCAGGTACGTATATACGCGTGCACCGCGATGTCGGGTCGACGGCCATTTAAAGCAAGGCCAAGGGAAAAACCCTAAGTTTTGCACCTCGCGTACCTCCTCATATTATTATACACCCCACAACTGCATACTCCAAGCACTCCAGGATTGGAACTATCTAGCATATCACAATACATCGATGCGTGTTGCCAAGCTGAAACGTTGCTGGAGTGCATCCGTGCATGATTGAATCCTTGTGTTATGCTAGTCAGTCTCAACCCTGGTGTTTCCTCACATGACAGACACTCTAGAGACCTGTCCTCCATCATCTCACAATCAAACATACAATTGATTATATACATTACAACATGTAAGTGTCCACAAATTGACCCCCCTTTTCAACACGATATATGTAACTCACTGTAGCTACAGGTTCTATAGCTACTGCTCAAATATGGTCATCACGTGAGCAGTTTTAATTTATAGTTGATTACAATTGGCTTATCATTGTGATCGCTCCCTCTTGCTCAGTCCTCGCCATTATCAGATTCACGAGAACATTACTAACTTGCTGGATTAGCGCATCATACAATTCACACGGGAAATCAGTCAAATCAATAATTCAACTTCAGCAATATTAAGGTGGGTGCTATGCATCACATACAGGAATGGATGTGCATACAAAATTCCACCAAGCACTACACTACAGAAAAGCAATACAAAATGTTTGGGATTCTAATACATACAATACACACACAGTGCATGGACACACGATATAATATTATATGTCAGCAGTAAATAAACAACACTACTGTAGCACACGTGTTCAACACTCACAGCCACAGCAGTACGTATTTTGTATATGTAATTGTGTTTTATAGCAAGTAGTTACTGAAGTTACAGACATCTCTAAGTGAAGACCAAATCAAGCTTCTTCATCAGCATTTCTTCAGTGACTTCTTCCTTATCACTGGGATGGAGACCAATGAAGTGGCAGCCATTTTCCTCCAGCTTCTCCATCAAACTGCCTGGGATACTTCCAGTATTGCTGATCAGCAGACCCTTGTCAGTATGATGGCGGCTCTTGGCCATAGCAACTCTCTCAACATCTCTAGCGAAGACATCCTGGCTCTCATCCTCAACATACACAAAGTTAGCAACAAACGTTGTCTTCTTGTAGTTCCCAAGAACATTTTGACCAGAGGTCACTGGAACACGTACAATTTGGACCTTCTGGAAAATTGTAACAACTTGTGCCTTGAACTCTACATAAGTAGGGAAACACCATGATCAACAAAGGAATAGAGAGAACAATAATGAAGGGTCTCACCATCAGATTTGTTGGAGTCTTGTCTACTGAACTCCTTGTCATCTGAGGGGATTAGAAGGCAGAGTGAAGCTTCACTTGGGACAATGTTCATCAGGGCTGCAAAGTCTACCACACTAGAGTGAGAACACAAGGTCATACTGTACCTTTCTCAGAGAAACCTTTGTAAGGTGTTGGAACAACAGGAGGAGGATGCTAGTGAGAACACAAGGAACAGTCACGCGAAAGTGAGAATGAGATGAGCACCTAACATCAGTCCATGGAATCTCACTTGTTGGGCTTGAGTGTACTCCACACTCCCCTGGGACGGAGCAGGAACCGGCCTGTGCTGAGAATGCTCAAGTTCAGCATAGGTCACCCTCTGATGAAGGGAGGGAACGTACAATATACAGTATTACATGTACACCATGTAGATCCAAAACACTAACAACTGCTTCTTAACACGTCAGTAACAGATCATCATCAAGACCTGCCCTATTGACTGCTATAGTCGTAGCACATACACACTAAGTGATACTGTACATAGTATGTGTGTGGAACTACAGAATAAGCTAGGATGTAAATATAAAACCATAAACTACTATGGCACACCATTGTTGTAGAGAAAACCACAACCATCAATAGTCGGTTGAAATGAGCTGAATAGAGGGTTGAATCTACCTGTATGTAGTCATAACATCTCATCAGTCTGTTCAAATAGACCAGCAACACTCAGTGCTGTACAGCTGGTAACATGTACAGGTATGCATGACTATACACACAAACATATTATGTGGACATACCCCATAAAGATTGTTTTTGGAAGTATTTGGAGGCACTCCACCAGTCTAATATGAATAGGAAGACAACAATGTAACAATAACCTGATGTGTGTGTGGACAGTACACCAATACTGGTGTGTGTGTGTGCGTGTGTGTGTGTGTGTGTGTGTGTGTGTGTGTGTGTGTGTGTGTGTGTGTGAATTGGAGCTCTCCGAAAAGCAGTCTTGGAGAAATGCGGACACGATCGAGGTGTGAGGAACCTGAAGTGACCGGCTCGACACGAAGCCGCAGCCGAAGGGGAGACGCTACTTCGAGAGGAGATCGCCACACCACACTGGTTTGTCAGGTATCCCACAAACCTGACTCGGAGCCGACAAGACTTTGACAGGCGGAAGAGGGACGTGTCTCCCCAACGGCTGACGGGCGGAAGAGGGACGCGTCTCCCCAACGGCTGACGGGCAGAAGAGGGACGCGTCTCCCCAACGGCTGACGGGCGGAAGAGGGACGCGTCTCCCCAACGGCTGACAGGCGGAAGAGGGACGCGTCTCCCCAACGGCTGACGGGCGGAAGAGGGAATCGTCATCCCCAACGGCCTCTTGTCGTTACCCTCTGCGGAGCAAGACCCGCAGAACACCTGCCGTGAGGCCAGCCACCTCACACGCAAAGGTGAAGGCACCAACGACGGAATCACGCAGTTCTGACACGCGAACATCCCGAGAAGTATCGAACAGTGCAGCAGAATGCAGGAAACGGTACAGTGCGGCAGAAAGCAGGAAGAAGGTGATAGGAGAACCAAAGGACAGAAGTAAGAGTGAGAACCTCCCCTTAAGGAGACCTAAGAGATCAGGAGTCCAAGGTAAGATCCTGTGTCCTAAACAAGTTAGAAGATTCGGTACGTGGAATGTAAGAACCCTCAATGGACCTGGTAGGATTGAGCAGCTAGCAAATGAGATGCAGAGTTGACATCCTAGCAATTACAGAGACACACTTACTCCATGATGATGACTGGATAGTAGAAAGTAACTCAGGCTACTCCGTGATCATCTCAGGTAGAAAAGATGGGCGACATACAGGAGTGGGTTTGGCCCTTACACCTCATGCAAGATCAGCGCTACGACATTATCAGGCCATTAGCTCTAGACTTCTCATAACTGAGTTCATGTCACATGCAGGACCACTCATGGTGATTGTAGCCTATGCACCAACTAACCAGGACACTACAGAAGCTAAGGACCTTTTCTACTGCCAACTTGATAGTGTGAAGCACAGAACCAATGGATCGGGCATGGTGGTTGTGTTAGGTGACTTCAATGTGACCATTGGAGAGGAAGTACTAGGAGTTACAGGACCATATGCCCTGGGACAACAATCCAGTGACAACGGAGAGCAACTACTGTCTTTAGCCACCACCCACGGATTATGTGTCACAAACACAATGTTCCAACACAAACAGATTCATCAGGCTTCATTGTACCCTCCCAATGCTAAAGCACAGCCCAGTCTCAAGGACTACATCCTAGTGCGACAAAGAATGAGGTCATTCATCCTAGACACCCGAGTGTATAGAGGAGCGGACATCGACAGCGACCATCGACTAGTAGTCACATCCATCGTACTGAAACTGAACAAACACAAGAAAAAGAGTATGAAAAGTAAGTTTAATGTTAGCCTACTCACACACTATGACATACAATCTGCCTTCATGGAAAGTATACAGGACAGATTCAACAGACGATGCACAAGTGCAGACGTCAATGGTAAATATAGTGAGATGAAAGAAGCAATACTAGAGACTGTAGAAGAGCACTTAAAAGGTTGTAGGAAAGTACAGAAGAGTTGGCTTTCAAATGCCACCTTGAAGATCATTGAGGAGAAACAAATGGCCTTCATTAGATGGCAAGAGGACAGAACTGACCCCCAGAGAATTGAGACATACTAAGCCTTACGTAAACAAGTGAGAAGAGCGGTGACTAGTGACAAGGAAAAGTGGCTGGATGGAGTAATGGATGAAATGGAAGAAGACATGAAAAGACATCGTCTAGGAAACTTCTACAGGAAGATGAGAAGGCTGAATAGTAAGCAACCATCAGTAAGCAACATCGTAAATGAGGATGGAGAACTGCTGCAAACTAATGAAGAGAGGATGGCTAGATGGAGGAGACACTTTGCTGGGATACTTAATGTGGAACATGGCGTCAGTGAGAACACTACAGAGCACCTTATTGACAACTCAGGAGGAGAAACACCAGAGATTACTAGAGAGGAAGTAGTAAAGGCAGTGCAGAGGCTGAAGAATGGACGATCACCAGGAGAAGATGAGATTGTTGCAGAGATGCTCAAAGCAAGAGGAGAAGTTACTGTTGAATGGCTCTTTGACATCATACGAGAAGTTTGGAGAACGAGGACGGTTCCAGTGGAGTGGAAGAGATCAGTACTAATTCCGATACACAAGAAGAATGACCGGAAAGTGTGCGACAACTACAGAGGCATAGCGTTGCTGAGTGTACCCGGAAAGGTCCTTTCTCTCATCCTGCTGGAACGCCTTCAGACCATCATCGATCCACAACTGCTGGACTCCCAATGTGGCTTTAGGAGGGGTCGAGGAACGGTCGACCAAATCTGGGTGACACGACAACTAGTAGAGCGAGCTAATGAGTACCAGACTCCTTTTTCCCTAGGGTTCGTGGATCTGACTAAGGCCTACGATTCTGTGGATCGTTCTACATTGGTTGCCATCCTGAGACACTACGGAGTCACACACCAGCTAACCAGTATTGTTACTGATCTGTATACCGGAACTACATGTAGAGTTAGAGCCGGTGAGGGTATTTCAGAGGAGTTTGAAGTTAAGAGTGGAGTTCGACAGGGGTGTGTTTTGTCCCCATTGTTATTCAACTGCTATATGGATCACATTCTACGAGAAGCAATAAAGATGAGAAAGGGAGGACTGCAGATTGAGTACACAACAAGTGGAGGACTGTTTCTGACATATAGGGACAAGACACCCCTGACTACTTCTATCAGGAATATCCAATATGCAGATGACCTGGCCATGGCAGCACAAACCAAAGCAGAGTTGCAGGAGATGTTTGAAGTTTTGGAGACGGTATGCAGAAAGTATGGAATGAAAATTAATGAAGAGAAGACAAAGATACTGAGTATTGGAGATAGCAAATCGGATCAACATCACATCAAGCTCGGAAGCCGTACCCTTGAGGAGGTGGAATCTTTTCTATACTTGGGAAGTGAGATTGGACAGAGCCAAAAGGTTGACAAAGAAGTGAACATGAGACTGAAGAAAGCATCCACCGTGTACCAACTGTGGAGAAGGAAAGTTTTCAAGAACCATAGTTTGAGCAGGACCACCAAGCTCAAGGTCTTCAGAACATGTGTAATGCCTGTTCTACTCTATGGAGCAGAGACATGGGCGGTTACACAGGACAAGGTGCGGAAACTGAAGACTTTCCACATGAGATGCATTCGGGACATCCTTGGCTTCACACTGTGGGACAGGAGAAGAAATGAGGAACTTCTGAAAGAAGCAAATGAACAGCCTATTGAGGAGCAAATGAAGGAGATGAGACTGAGATGGTTTGGCCATCTTCAGAGGATGTCAGATTACTGGCCCCAGAAACAGCTTCTGAGGTTCGGGAGCAGTATGAGTGATTCCAACCCAATGTTCAAAATGAACAAGGAGTAAAGAAGAAGAAGTGTGTGTGTGTGTGTGTGTGTGTGTGTGTGTGTGTGTGTGTGTGTGTGTGTGTGTGTGTGTGTGTGTGTGTGTGTGTGTGTGTGTGTGTGTGTGTGTGTGTGAGTGTGTGTGTGTGTGTGTGTGTGTGTGTGTGTGTGTGTGTGTGTGTGTGGCTGTGTGTGTGTGTGTGTGTGTGTGTGTGTGTGTGTGTGTGTGTGTGTGTGTGTGTGTGTGTGTGTGTGTGTGTGTGTGTGTGTGTGTGTGTGTGTGTGTGTGTGTGTGTGTGTGTGTGTGTGTGTGTGTGTGTGTGTGTGTGTGTGTGTGTGTGTGTGTGTGTGTGTGTGTGTGTGTGTGTGTGTGTGTGTGTGTGTGTGTGTGTATAACACCTTGTGCCTTAAACTCTACATGGATGGAGAAACAACACATGATCAACAAACGGAACAGAGAGAACAATAATGAAGGCAAAAGTATTGTAATGTATAGAAAGGCAATGGTCTTTGCATGCAACAACCCATGTTATATACACACAGCACTAAACCCACAACCAGTACACACAATACAGACATTGAGCATAGATATCACATACCTCTTGTGTTGATGGACCAGTCTTTCTTTTCTTACAATACACACAGACACAGATCAAGCCAACAATAATCAGTATAAATACAATCATCAATATTATGGGTATCACCACTGCAATGATGATGACAGTGTTGTCGGTTGTGGTACCTGGAAAAAGATGACATTTGGATCAATACCTGGTGGATACACATTATATTAACAAGTATCCATGCATCAACGGCCACAAATAGAGTGATATCACAGCATATGTACAACTGTGAACTTGAACCATTCACAGTTTTCATGAGTGAAAGGTAGTGACTTGAGATGTGATCCAAATACACAACATTCCATATCACTGAAGGGGCAAGTATGTCAATATACAATCCTCTAACAACAGTTACTACTGTTACAATGCAACAATATGAAATAGGTCATAATATTCCCTGATGTAAGGGGTGTATTCACAATACAACTGATGTGCATGTACATATGTATAAGAGTACACATGAACACATATGCATATACATACGTATGTAACACACACACATACCTGTAGTAGGAGGAGTGGTGGTCCCAGGAGAGCTAACGGGAGCTGGATACAATATTAAGTATGTAGATGAGTCGGTAGTAAACATACACATACAAAGTGTACGTATGTACGTACATATGTATGTGTGTGTCTATAATTATGTACAAACACGCACACACACACACACACACACAAACACACACACACACACACACACATGTACACACACACACACACACACACACACACACACACACACACACACACACACACACACACACACACACACACACACACACACACCTGTCAAGTTAATCCTGGCACTGGTCACATCACTCTCAATAGAGGTATTCTCCATACACTGTGCTTGGATACTCACTGAATACTCTCCTCGAGGTAAACTACTGAAGTCATACTGAGTGGCTGTGGTCGTAATGCTCCCAGAGGATGGTGAGTCAGGTGGGTCAACCATCTCAGTCCAAGTGAGGATGAAACTAAAGGTGCACATGCTGTAGCAACTACTGTCATGAGTCCACTTGATCATGTCAGAGGAGCTGCTAGGCAGTGAGGTTATGTTAGGACTATATGGCTTCTCTGTGGAATACAAGGGAACCAAACAACATATACCCGTTTCCATGGTTATGTCATCAAAATCATACTGAACACTGAACTTCGTTGCATTGAGGACAAGTATCAAGAGGAATATCTTTAATTAATAGCAATTGCACAAACCATTTCCTGGCCAATGTCCTTCAACTTCAACAACAAAACTAAATTTTATTACTTTTCGAAGGTGTCGTAAAGGTTCAGTTTTGACCATTGTACCACATACATCACACATATACGTACATATGTACATAGCAACAATATACAAGTATTACATCACTTGTATGTGTACTTTTGGATATCTGTGTACCCATGTGATCATCCGGCTGGGTACATTATCAGTACAGTATGTGGATGACATCACTCTACAGTTAACATTTTCCTTCCACACATGTACATACATGTATGCACGCATGTCACTATTATGTATATACAGTACCTGCCAAAAGAAATGGAAGAATTGTCCATAATTGGTAAAATAGCCACTGTATGTTGAATGCAATTTATCCAGAAATCATAGTTATGGATAAGTATTTCTTACTATGGTACCATAATTGTGCTCTCAGAGTATTACTTCAGGACATTGCGACTTAGATAATCAACCTTTGAATCCACTGTGGATTTACTGTAGACGTACTGTACATTTATAGGCGTAGTGCTTCAAATGTGAAAATCATATTCAATGTTTGTCTAACCAGCTCTACATTTGGTAATGAAGGTCATGCAAGAAAGATGTTGTAGTCTAGATTAGCAATAGGATTGGAATTAGGAGGGTGTTGAAGGTGCTTTGGATCCTCACTGTCTCTGTTCAGAGAAGTCAAAAACAAAAGGAAGGACACTTCTTTAGTTTTTTTCCTTGGGACATGCAACAAAAGTCCGATATGCTTTTTATCATAATAGTTTTAACAGAAGTGTACTAATCTCCAATTCTTTAAATTGTACTGTAAAAGTTTATGCAGATTCAAATTGATGGCAACACTTCAACTTGGCAAATAGCATAACACAGATTGGCAGCTGAAAAGAGGCAATGGTCTAGCAGTTTTCAGGAAATTCATAGTTTTGATATACGTAGCTCTACAAAGGTCTGATGTATGCACTTGTATGATTGAACAAGGCACTTGATTGACCAATTCAATGGAAACACCACTCAAGGATCACTGGGAACATGGTCAGTAATGAATCCAATCAGTTTGTCATGTAAGAAGCCATACAATTAATCCACAAAATCAAACTCAGGACATTTTCAAGCAAATCCAATTTCACTTGAGTCAACCAGGAATAGCAAGTACAACCATTCATGTTAGTACCACATCTGTAGCTACTGTTGCTACTGTTTGTACTCCGATGAACAGGTATCGGGTACTGTTTAAGTATCACACATAATTCACATGCACACGAGAACATACGTATGTCCATGCACTAACACATCTGCCAACAGGATACAACCTATATAATTATTGTCTACATGGCCGGAGTAGACTGGTCTAATCAGTGCTTTGAAATTAATGTTGAACAGTGTCCACTCACCTGGAGGATCCAGCACTAAAGCCTCACTCTCCTCACGGTCACGATTAGGATTGTTTCTGGTAAGAAAGCAAGTATACAGGATCTCTCTATCTCTGTGATCTTCAGTGACATTAAATGATAGTGTTATAGCTGTACTGTTCAACCTGGTAACATTGAACCTTGCACTAGCTGGATCACTGATGTCAATGGTAGTACCATTCTCAGCCCAGGTGTGGACTTGAGGGAGGTAGTTGTCAGGATCATCAAGAGGGTCAGGATGAGTACAGACCAGTTCCACTCTACTACCGAAACACTGTTTTCCAGATGTCGTAGTGAGATTAGGACTGTGAGCTGATACTGTAAAATATTAGAGACAAATAAATCAGATCTGATCATAATATTATTTCCCACTTCCCCCTTTTGAGGGTTTGCAGGTACATAGATACACTATTTGAACACAAAACACAGAGACAAAAACCTCTTGTTGGGAAAATCTATTTGGTTTTAGGAGCAATGAGAAACACAGTTTAGTGAAATTTTTTGTCTGGGCGTTTAAACCCTGTGGGTCGTCTTCAATGTACAGTGCGTGTATAAAAGGGGGGTGGTTACATGTTTACAGAGTTTATGGAACAAAAATGCCTCCTAATACTTCTCCCCTTTGAAAAGAAACAATATACATATTAACTTGTGCTACACACTATACAAATTCTCTATAATGTAATGGAGGTAATATAAGCATACAATGGTGTTAATAACAACTTGAAGGTATTTCATTAAAAAAATCACAAAATTTGGCAATACGGTAGTAGATACGATGCAAGCATGCTATCGTTGTTTTCCGTCCCACCTAGCAAGGGAAGCAAGGTAGATACTTTTAGCCTTGGCAGATTTATTGAGAATATTCCTATCACTTTGAAACCTAACAACTACGAACGCAATCATTTGTGCAGAGAATATATGTGCTTTGTTTCATTTCTTCTTTGTTATATCCTTGTTAACAGCTTTTGTTAGGACGAAAAGAAGCCTTCTTAGAAAAAAAGCTCCTTTGTGTCTGTTTGAAACTTAAAATTATGTTTCACGGTGTATAACCACCCATCCCCTTTTATATTTGAATCCCGGACACCTCGAAACTCAAGAAGAAAAGGTTCTGTACATGTTAGCTACGAGTTTTTATAAGCCAAGTTACTAAGACAGGCTGTGTACAAAGAATACCACTAACACTGTTGGGAATTGTTGTGAGAATTAGTACTAGCTGAAGCCTAAAATTTGCATTTTCAACTCAGTACAAGACTAGTCCCTGCATTAGAACCATCATCACGGTACTGAAACCATTCCTTGTGAATAGAGCGAAACTATGCAATGCAGCTAGCTTAACAAGTTTCAGCATTCTTCACACAACATAAGGCCACACCTGACTTCTGTGGTGTGCTTTATTCTGTTGGAGTGTGCAGTGGGTGGGAGTGTTGGTATATTGTAAGTACACTATATACGTACAAACACATGAATAAATTACATATGCACAGACTTTGTCCAGCACATGTTTGGCACATGAAAAGTGCATGTGCAATTCATTACATTGTAATGTTTTTAAAGTTATAAGTCGTAATATTGTGTAGAATGTGATGACTTTCTACACAGAAGTGGTATCATGTTCCCTAGCCTGTTTCCTTATTCAGGCATGTAAACAACCACATGA
>OZ026546.1:7893878-7896378 GCA_964020155.1 Chondrilla cf. caribensis | reverse complement strand
AGATAATAGAACTATAACTGAGGCAAATCCTGCATGTTCTCACTACTTTAACTATTTAGGGACCAATCTTTGATGAAACTAACTCAAAACCACGTAATATACCTGCAGCTAACAGATCCAGAGAAGTCCATAATATAAATGCTCCCAGGATAACTATCTTGACCTCCATTCAGTAACCTGGAACACTATAAACGACGTTCTCTGCAAAAAACACTCTCTGTGAGGGCGTCGCCTGTATGAAACGTCATATGACATCCTGCGGTTAACAAAATGTCTTGCTTATTATGCCTATTACGTTAGGTATCCACACCTACACACATGCACACATACTAGTTCAGACAGAGTCTGCTGGGGCTCGCGGAAGGAAGCTGAAAATGTATAGTCATTGCAATGTTGTCCTCATGGGGTTCCTATCATGGGGTAAATGCATATCCTTGGTACAATGTTGTGTTTTTGACCCGGATTCCAACTCGCTTCAGTGAATTTATATCCAATTGCACTACAACTTGTAGGGTTTCAAAGAAATTCCAACACTCTAACAGGTGTAGCCAAGCAGCAATGGATGTATGCAGCAATGGGTGAGAATATCAATCAGCCACCACTCAAGAAACTGATTCACAAAGGTCTACACTTCATGCAGCACACATAACAGCAGCAGACTTGAAACAGTATCAATCTGGGACATGTGTACAAAAAAAGTAGAAGAATTCAGCACGTGAACACTTGTAAGGCTTTACTGTGTAAATGGACAGAATATGTATCCCACATATATTTATAAGTTGTGTACATACAAGTGAACCATCTGTCATTGCAATGTTGTCCTCATGGTGTTCCTAGTAATGACAGGAAATATATCTGTTCAAGTTTACACACCTGTTGTAACACACAGGTGTCTTCCTCTATAATATTATTCATATTATATATAATCTATTATAATATATAATACAATATATATAATATTATGAGGAACTTGCAATTGGTACCTACTCCATAGCCCTATTTGGTATTGCCAAGTTAAGGTGGACCAGTACAGGTCACTTCACAGGAAGAGGAACACACGCCTGAGTCTTAATATAGTAACACAAATATGGCACCTGAAGTTAATTATACGTACACATACCCTAATATGGCTATGCATATTAATAATAATATTATATTAAAAAGTAAATGTATACTTTACTGTGAATTAGAACCACCTCAAAATGAAATCACATTGACTGGCCCCACAGGTGGCCTCAGTTGGGAGGCTTTACCTTAGCATAATATTAAAAATAAATGTGAAATTCATTACTAATCTAACCACCTGTAGTGTCTGTGTACATTAGTTCACTGCACTGATTGGAACAATATAATATTATTATTGTGTGGTCATTCAACTAGGGTTGGGTCACCTCCAAATCAATAGTGAGATTCACAACATTTGTACATGGACTAACTCACATGATGTAAGTCACACAGCTATTATAATGTTATTCATGACTAGGGACATGTCTAGGCTTGCCTGCATACTCAACAACCACATTTCCTGTTTACTCTGAACCCCCCTCAAATGTTTACATGACTAATTAGATCTGTAGTGTGAGAATTAGTGAGATCACACAACAAACCACATTGTGTGACCGCACAATGTATCCAGGATGTTATGTGTAACCATAGATACCGGCCGGGTGGGGTATAAAGTATCTATGGTGTAACAAGATCTTGTGTGATATACATAGTAATTTTGGTTACACCTTGGAGATTGGCCGGAACTGCTAAAGGGAGGAAAGCATCTATACGTTTATGACATACATGACGGTATATATTAATGAAATTAATGTCATATTAGATATATTGTGCTGATTATCCACCTTTAGATAGCACTTAGTATAACACTTTAGCTGCTGATCATGCACTATTTTGACACCAGAACAACCATAGTACACAATTCGAGTAACCTATATAACCACATCATTCACAGGTCACATAAACTGATTTGGGACATCTGTGTTTTCTGTCCACTTGTCCATAGCTGGGGTTGGTTGTCATGGGAACACTTCCATCATCCAGTTTGACATTGGCATAGGATGGAATGATAGAGTTCTTATTATATTCATCAGAAGTCTCCTTGTGCAATTGATCCTGTAGTGAGTAGTACAGAGCCTGTAATAAATACACACATCAACAGTATGTGATGTTATGAAATCACACATACTTGTATCAGGAGTTGAGGTGGCTGTAGGGTCTGTACCATTATCAGGAGGTGTAGTAGGAGTCCCTGTTGTACCATCTGAAGATGATGTAAACAACACTCAGTTGAAGTTGGGACACTACAACAAACACACTCAACCCACCTTCCATTCTTGTTGTAAAGTTGACATTCAGTGGATCACTTCTAATGGTGGACTCTTCTACACACACTGTTACAATCTCTGCTCTGTACCTGGTACCTCCACTGAGACCACTCACATTGAAGACATTAGTAGAGTGGGTTGTTGTGGATATGGACATGTGACTACCA
>OZ026546.1:7883878-7888878 GCA_964020155.1 Chondrilla cf. caribensis | reverse complement strand
TGTGTGCGTGCGTGTGTGTGAACTCTTATTCCAACCAATCACGACATACATCCCTTATATGGATACAAGTCATAAAACAACACTGTATATGGTAAACCACCCTAATTCCAATCACTCCCTAATTCCAATCATTCAGCAATCTAGGCCACTGTTAATTTCATAAAAGAGAAGAAAGAGTATAGTTGTCAGGTAAGTATGAACTACTATCCCTCACCCGTATGACGTCCTTAGTTAAATCCCTCTCCGTGATGAGTTTGGGTGGATTGAGTACCTTCAAGTAGGTGTTAATATACAACAGGAAGTGTTAAAACTTCACATGATGAGCATTGAACCAGATACGCTGTGCCTGACCGGAACGAACAGTAGCTATTTAAACCCTTTTATGCGTCATAATTCTTGCCTTTTGTGTCATTAGCCTTAATCCCCTTCCTTACATTCTCTGCCAGATTGAACTTCAACAGGTGGTGAGGTATAGCATGACAAGTGATCGGAAATAGGCAATTCTCCACAAATTCACCTGCCTTCGTTCGCTCCAAAATTGCTGGTGCATGCCTCTTTTGTCGGTACATCTTTTCAAAACATCATTACAGTTGTGAAAGGTTGACATACTAGTCTAAAGAAAACTTTGTCATAAATCACTAGGTTAATGTCGGCTTCTTTGTGGAAAAGGTAAACCTATCATAAATCTTTGATCGGAATTAGGGAGTTTTACCTTACTTAACTGCATTTATATACAAAATAAACAACAATATAAAACAAACATGCATGTTATACAACAAATCACCATGGCAACAGACAGGAAATATCTGGTCATCTACCAAAGTATGCCATCGTTATGGTGATTCTCTGTGACCATTAACACAGTGCAAAGGATATCATCCACTATGTAAGAAACCAACCTTCAACTCATAGTACTACTGTGTGTGTGTTGCATAAATGCAATGATGTGCACATACATGTGTATGGTAATGTAATGAATAGTCCTACACTGGAGGTCACTTCCTGTTCCTCTTTGGTGCACACAACACACCTGTTGACTGTTTGGTCTTCTTCTGGTAAACAACATGTCCTATCACTCCACCTCCACAACCAGCTAGTAATGTCAGTAAAATGACAACAACACAGACTACCACAATACCAGCAGTGAGACCTGTGGACAATGTGATGGTAATTGCAGAAGAAAGCAGACATGGCACACCATGACACACACAGGACACAGTCATTAACATGAAGAATGCATGCATACTTGTATTAGGAGTATGACTAGCTGTAGTATCTGTACCATTATCAGGAGGTGTAGTAGGAGTCTCTCTTGTACCATCTGAAGATGATGTAAACAACACTCAGTTGAAGTGGGGACACTACAACAAACACACTCAACACACCTTTCATTCTTGTTGTAAAGTTGAAATTTAGTGGATCACTTCTAATGGTGGACTCTTCTACACACACTGCTACAATCTCTGCTCTGTACCTGGTACCTCCACTGAGACCACTCACATTGAAGACATTAGTAGAGTGGGTTGTTGTGGATATGAACATGCTACCAACTGGTTGAACCTTGACCTCATACTGGAAGGTACAGTTCTCAAAACATGTATTCCTGTGGTCCACCTCTAGTGTGACGGTAGATGGAGTTGTAGTGATGGGTTCTCTCAGTGTAGGAGGGAGGGGGTGTTCTGGAGGAGGTGAACATCTTGCATGGATTACGATGAATCCTAATCATGAAAATTGATATTAACTAATCAATTGTCATCATTAAACAACTGACCGATTAGCAGAAAAGGAATCTGCTAATCAATTATGATTGTTGAACATTATACAACCAGACCAGCTAATGTGGACATACAGTGAGGAATATTTTGACCTCAAAATAACCCAACACATCTCTGACTACAGGATAAGGATGGATTATTTGAAGCCATGTGATTAACAAAACAACAATGTCTACACACCTGGAGGATCCAGCATTACAGGATTACTCTCATCACGGTCACGATTAGCATTGTTTCTGACAAGAAAGCAATTACACAGGATCACTCTATCTCTATGGTCTTCTTCAGTGATGTCAAATGATAGTGTTGAAGCTGTACTGTTCAACCTGATGGGAGTGAACCTTGCACTAGCTGGATCAGTGAAGTCAATGGTAGTACCATTCTCAGCCCAGGAAAGGACTTGAGGGAGAAGGTACTTGACAGGATCAGCAAGAGGGTCAGGATGAATGCAGAGCAGCACCACTCTACTACCGAAACACACTTCATCTGATGTCATGGTGAGGACAGGACCTTGAGCTGAAGGTAACAAAATGATATATAATAAATCGAAATACATCAATAAGACACTCATATACTGTACAAGTACCCGTATACGACACCACAACACGTTACAACCGACTATCCAACACGCACCGCTAGTTCCGAGGAAACCCGAGCAAGCACAAGTGACGAACGCGACGACTCGAAGCAACAAGAAGTTATTGGGCATCTTGGGTCTCATGATCAGCTGAGAGGTTCGATGACAAAATGGCGAGTCCGCGCTTGCAGTACGTGGTGGTATATGCAGTAGATAAACACGCTGGTGTAACAAATGGTCCACTCCTACTATGAAGCCTCCAGGGTGAATCAAAGTACACATAAAGCATCTGATTCAATATTCGGACGGAGGGATTAGCTTGCGGACAAACTTCACTACAGAGTGGGGAAGCGACGAAGTACCGGCAAAACATCAGAGGTAATAACTCTACATGTCTACTTTGGAATGTGAAAGTTAGAGGTGGATATGTACCACTTTCAGGAAATCCGAACTTGTTATCTATCCCTTTGTAAAAGATCAAATGCCGGACGAATTTATACTATTTTTGGAATTTATATAGGCTGAATGGCGTTATTCCTCTATATAAATTCATATTGGCAATATAAATTCGTCAGAATTTTGGTCTTTCACAGGGGGTTAGATAACTTGCTCGGATTTCCTGGAAGTGATACATATCCACCTCTAACTTTCTTATCTTATAGTGGACATGTAGAGCTTTAACTTCTGATGTTTTCGGGGTTGTTCGTCGTTTTCTACTCTGTAGTGAAGTCTGTCCGCAAGCTAATCCCTCTGTACGAATATTCATGCTTTACTCTAATATGTATAATGTTCTTTTAAATTTATTGTTCATTGAATTCGAAATCACTAAAAGTAGACTGCGTACATATACAAAAATAAAGTAGTTGAAGAAATTCATACAAAACATTTACAAATTTGCATAAACAGCTCTATTGTGGTCACCAGTCAGTTCAACTTTCCCATAGGCAGGGCTGGTTGTCATGGGAACATCATCCATTTCCAAATTCACATACAAAGGAGTGGTGGAGTTCTTCTGATCTTCATCAACTTCACCTGATCCTGTAGTGAGTGGAGGACATGTGAGTATGCACACCCAACAGTCCAACAGTCCCCGTAGGTGTGGGATACTGCTGGTCTCACTGTACATGTGAGTACACCCAACAGTCCCAGTAGGTGTGGGATACTGCTGGTCTCACTGTACATGTGAGTACACCCAACAGTCCCAGTAGGTGTGGTATACTGCTGGTCTCACTGTACATGTGAGTACACCCAACAGTCCCAGTAGGTGTGGGATACTGCTGGTCTCACTGTACATGTGAGTACACCCAACAGTCCCAGTAGGTGTGGTATACTGCTGGTCTCACTGTACATGTGAGTACACCCAACAGTCCCAGTAGGTGTGGGATACTGCTGGTCTCACTGTACATGTGAGTACACCCAACAGTCCCAGTAGGTGTGGGATACTGCTGGTCTCACTGTACATGTGAGTACACCCAACAGTCCCAGTAGGTGTGGGATACTGCTGGTCTCACTGTACATGTGAGTACACCCAACAGTCCCAGTAGGTGTGGTATACTGCTGGTCTCACTGTACATGTGAGTACACCCAACAGTCCCAGTAGGTGTGGGATACTGCTGGTCTCACTGTACATGTGAGTACACCCAACAGTCCCAGTAGGTGTGGGATACTGCTGGTCTCACTGTACATGTGAGTACACCCAACAGTCCCAGTAGGTGTGGGATACTGCTAGTCTCACTGTACACGTGAGTACACCCAACAGTCCCAGTAGGTGTGGGATACTGCTGGTCTCACTGTACGCGTGAGTACACCCAACAGTCCCAGTAGGTGTGGGATACTGCTGGTCTCACTGTACATGTGAGTACACCCAACAGTCCCAGTAGGTGTGGGATACTGCTGGTCTCACTGTACATGTGAGTACACCCAACAGTCCCAGTAGGTGTGGGATACTGCTGGTCTCACTGTACATGTGAGTACACACACTCTAGAATGCAGCATCATTACTTGTGGACTGAACGCTCTCAGACACCCACCATCACTAGGGGGTGTACCATGTGAACCTCACAACCTTGTACTAACCCCTGTGTAGTTGCTTCCTAGTGAACATGGGAGAGGGAACAGAGGTGTTACTACATTTGTTACATCATACTACTATATGGACTTGTGTTTGTAGCAGGATATATAATATGTATACACACACTGTACACATATTGTGCACACATGCAACAATTGTTGATGGCCATTTAATATGAATAAGTATGTGCAATGCAATGCGTAGCCGGCCCTGTACATGTAGACCACATTGATCAATTGTCAATGATTTGTAGCTTCATATACAAGTGAAAGTTAAAGATCTGGATATCTCAGGTTGGATGAATATATTCAAGGTTGCACTGTACTTCTGGAGAGTTTGCCATTTGAAGTCATGTACATGTGTACACTTGTATAATTTGATGTGTTATACACAATACATACAGTGACACTTGCTGGTCATGACTGTAAAAAGAGGATTAATGTACACACACTACATGGAAGAGTAAAGAATTAAAAGTGAACACTATATACAAGTTCAACACAATTCAAAATTTGGTGAATTGATCTCTGGAAACAGTAGCAACAAGACATTATGCACAAAGACAAAATAATGACTT
>OZ026546.1:7853878-7878878 GCA_964020155.1 Chondrilla cf. caribensis | reverse complement strand
AGTGATGTTGATGATCAGTTTATCACCAGTGGTGTTCACATCTTGAAGAGCATAAGTTCTACCAGGTCCAGTTCTGAGTGGCATCATATTCTCCCTCCAAAGGGTGTTGGGTACAGAGTACTGTGCAGTACCTCCAGTGGGTTGACACAGCAGCTCCACAACATCACCATAACACACATCACCAAGTGGAGGAGAGAGGGTCACCTGAGAACAAACTGGAAGAGGGAGATTATGTGAACTGATAGTCACCACCTGAGACTGGTCCAGTGAGGATGTGTTATCTACATCATAACTCTCAACAGGATAACCAGAGAAATATACTGTAAAATGTGTGAATGATGACTGTACTCTGGTGGTCTAGGGGAGATAACTTAAAGATCCATGTGATCTATCAACTCCAATAAAATAACAATTTTAAACCAAAGAAGGTACTATTGTTAATAACTAGTTATTGTGTATCAGTTTTGATCCAATTCAATTTAGATTGTGGAGTTTGGCAAATAACCACCCTGCTGCTACTGAGATGGACAACCCAATATAGCTAGATAGATTATTTCAGATAGTGAGATCTAGGGTCTATGGTGAGAGAGACGTGTGTTACAGGGCTGAAACTACCAAGGGTAGCTCAAGGCCTTCCATCTCTGATCCTGGAAATTATGATCAGACGCAGGTATACATTACTATACCTAGCAACTAATGTGGGCGAGATACGAAAAGGGATTATTATCATTATCAGCTTCCTGGATGGACCAACAACTTACTACAACTGACTACGATATTCGACTCACTAGTACTGGGTCCACATGATGCTGTAAAGAGGAACGAAATCGCCAAAAGGATGCAGCGATTCATTACTCCAGGCACGCGTACACAATGCCGAGTCGACGGCCATTTAAAGCAAGGGAAAACCCCGTAATTCTGTACACATTCTTGTACACATAACAAAAGGCTGCATACTCGATCCAAGCACATCAGGATTTAAACTGCCAAGCCAAAATGCACTTAGGGTGTATCTGTGCCATGAATATTTGTGTTACGTATATATGTGAGTCAGTCTAAAAAAATCCTGGTGTTTCTACACATGGAAGACACTGTAGACCTGTGCTCAAGTACCATACAAGGAGGACAAATGAAATACAAATTGCAACTCGTGTACATGTGCATGGACGCATATTACAGCACAATGCAATTTACTGTTCTACTGCTCAAGTATGGTTAAAACATACACAGTTCATAATTGACTATAATTGGCTTATCAATAATATTATTGCAATTATATTACTTCCTCTTAGCTTACTCAGTCTTCCTTCTCACCATTATGAGTTTCACGAGAACATTATCAATTTGTCCAATTAGTGTTATGCAAAATTCCATCAAGCAGAAGGAATAAAAGTAGAATAAGAGAAAGAATAAGAGTAATGTAATAGGAAAATGCTTGGAAAAGTTAATACATACAATACACACAGTACATAGACATGTTATAATCTTATAATAATAATACTAGCAGTATTAATACAAAATAAGAGAAAGAATAAGAGTAATGTAATAGGAAAATGCTTGGAAAAGCTAATACATACAATACACACAGTACATAGACATGTTATAATCTTATAATAATAGTACTAGCAGTATTAATACAAAACTTCTGAAGCATACTAGTTCAACACGTTAAACACACGCAGTTACTGAAGATATCAAAATCTTTAGGCAAAGAAAAAATCAAGCTTCTTCATCACCAAGTCTTCGGTGACTTCTTCCCTATCACTGGGATGGAGACCAATGAAGTGGCAGCCATTTTCCTCAAGCTTATACAACAAACTGCTTTGGATACTTTCAGTATTGCTGATCAGCAGACCCTTGTCAGTACGATGGCGGCTCTTAGCTACAGCAACTCTCTCAATATCTCTATCAGAGACATCCTGGCTCTTGTCCTCAACATACACAAAGTTAGCAACAAATGATGTCTTCTTGTAGTTCCCAAGAACATTTTGACCAGAGGTCACTGGAGAACGTACAATTTTGATCTTCTGGAAAATAGTAACAACTTGTGTCTTGAACTCTACATAAGCAGGGAAACAACACATAATCAGCAAAAGGAATAGAGAGAACAATAATGAAGGGCCTCACCATCGGATTTGTTGGAGTCTTGTCTACCAAACTCCTTGTCATCTGTGGGGATTAAAAGGCAGAGTGAAGCTTCACTTGAGACACTGTTCATCAGTGCTGTGATGTCTACTACACTACAGTGAGAACATGAGGTCATACTGTACCTTTCTCAGAGGAACCTTTGTAAGGTGGTGGAACAGTAGGAGTAGGATGATGAACCACCTAGTAAGAACACAAGGAACAGTCACGTGAAAATGAGCATGAGACGAGCACCTAATGTCAGTCCATGCAATCTCACTTGTATGGCTTGAGTGTACTCCACACTCCCCTGGGGCGGAGCAGCAACTGGTCTGTGCTGAGAATGTTCAAGTTCAGCATAGGTTACCCTCTGGTGAAGGGGAGGGAACGTACATATACAGTATCACGTGTACACCATGTAGATCCATAACACTAACAACTGCTTCTTAACACGTCAGTAAGAGATCATCAGCAAGACCTATTCTATTGACTGCTATGTTCATAGTATGTACATACACTAAGTGTTACTGTACATATGTGTGTGTGTAGAACTACAGAATAAGCTGGGATGTACGTACAAAACTTTACATTACTATGGTACCCCTTTGTTGTAGAGACAACCACAACCATCAACAGTCAGTTGAAATTAGCTGATTGGAGGGTTGAATGTAACTGTAAGTAGTCATAACCGCTCATCAGTCTGTTCAAACCAACCAGCAACACTCAGTGCTGTATAGTATGTAACATGTACAGGTATGCATGAATATACACACAAACATATTATGTGGACATACCCCATAAAGATTGTCTTTGAAAGGATTTCGAGCCACTCCACCAGTCTGACATGAACAGGAAGACAACAATTTAACAATAACCTGATGTGTGTGGACAGTACACCAATACTGATGTGTGTGTGGACAAAACAGTTGGTACCATGTACAGGTGTGCATGACATGTACATACGTATCATTATGCAGACATACATACCACATAAAAATTGCTTTTGAAAGGTTCTGGAGACATCTTACCAGTCTAATATGAACAGAAAGACAACAATGTAACAATACTGGTGTGTGTGTGTGTGTGAACAGTACACCAATACTGATGTGTGTGTGTGTGTGTGTGCAGATAGTTAACATTTGGGAATGCTTCAAAGAAAAGGAGGGAAGGCAATAGGGGAAACATCCTCATATGAAGTTTTTCCTCTATCTCCTTTCAAACTATCCCTATTCTGCACCTCATGTACAGTATTGCAATGTATGTAATAGCAATGGTCTTTACACACTACAACCCATATTATATACACAGCACTGAACCCACAACCAGTACATGCAATACAGACATTGAGCATAGATAATACCACACACCTTTGGTGATGATGATGGACCAGTCTTTCCTTTCTTAGAATACACACAGACACAGATCAAGCCAACAATGCTCAGTATAATTACAATCATCAATATTGTGGGTATTACCACTGCAATGATGATGACAGTGTTGTCGGTTGTTGGATCTGAAAAAAGATGACATGTACGTACATATGTACAAATATTTGGATTATACCTGGTGGATACACATTAACAAGTATCCATGCATCGAATACCACAAAAAGAGTGATATCCATTCACAACATACAAGAGTAAACTTAAATAATTTACAGTTTCATGAGTGAAAGGTAGTCACTTGGGATGTGGTACTAACTACACAACATTCCATATCACTGAAGGGATGAGATGTCAGCATGCAATCCTCCAACAACTACTCTAACAATGCAGTAATATAGAAGAGGTCACAGTATTCCCTGATGTAAGGGTTTTACTCACAATACAACTGATGTACATATAAGAGTACATATGAACACACACAAAAGCATATATGTAACACACACATACCTTTAGAAGGAAGAGTGCTGGTCCCAGGAGAGCCAATGGGAACTGGATACAATATGAAGTATGTAAATGAGACAACAGTGTACATATACATACAAAGAGTACATGTGTATGCAACAGATATGTGAGATATAGACACATGCATATACACACAGTGTGTGTATATGCATGTGTCTATATCTCACATATCTGTGTATGTGTGTGCACATGTGTGTGTGTGTACGTGTGTGTATGTGTGTGTGTGTGTGTGTGTCACACACACACACACACACACACACACACACACACACACACACACACACGTACACACATGCACATGCACACACATACACACACATGCACACACATACACACACGCACACGCACACGCACCCACACACCCACCCACCCCCCCCCACACACACACACACACACATACACACACACACACACACACACACACACACACACACACACACACACACACACACACACACACACATGCACACATGCACACACATACACACACGCACACGCACATGCACGCACACACACACACACACACACACACACACACACACACACACACACACACACACACATACACACACACACACACATATACACACACACACACACGCACACACACACACACACCTGTCAAAGTAATCCTGGTAGTGGTCACATCACTCTCAATAGAGGTATTCTCCTTACACTGTGCTTGGATACTCACTGAATACTCTCCTCGAGGTAGGCTACTGAAGTCATACTGAGTGGCTGTGGTCATATTGCTCCCAGAGGATGGTGAGTCAGGTGGGTCAACCATCTTGGTCCAAGTGAGGAGGAAACCAAAGGTACAGATGCTGTAGCAACTACTGTCATGAGTCCACTTGATCATGTTGGAGGAGCTGCTGGGCAGTGAGATTATGATAGGACTATATGGTTTCTCTGTGGAATACAAGGGTATTTTCCACATTATAGACATGACGGATCCTTCCAGTGTTCTTTAGCTATAAATTTATTACTTCTCAAAGATGTCATAAAGCTTCAGTTTTGACCATTATTGCATAGTGCACAATCATCATATATGTACCTACGTACATACGTACATAGCAACAATATACAAGTATTACATCACTCGAATATGTACTTGTGAACATCTGTGTACCCATGAGAATATCCGGCTGGATACATTATCAGTCCAGTATATGGATTACATTACTCTACAGTTGACATTTTCCTTCCAAACGTACACACATATATACACACACTCATCACTATATGTAGTACATATACCAAACCTTCCTCTGGCTTCACTACTCACTCTCCACTCTGAGAAGGAAGTCTCTACTCAGAGTGGAGAGTGGAGCTACAGGAGGATGTCTTACATGTGAGAACATATCGGGACAGGTGTACTGGAGAGTACTGAGCAGTGACTGCTACATAGGTAGGTAGGTAGCACTATGTGATATGGATTGGACCATCTGCACAACGCAGCACAGTTGAGTGGTTCCAGTTACTGGTAACATTCACAAGATGGCTGCCATACATGGGAGATGTGTGCACATGTATGGTAGCTAATGAGGCAATTCTCAACACTGTGCGAGTGATCATCAAGTGGGATCCGTGTGACTCGTTGCAGCTAAATTACACGTACTACATATTAACTGGACCCAACAATCTTCGTCCCCCTATAGATTTTGTGAATTATGTGTGTACAAATGTCTAATGTATGTATGTATTTGTGTGTTTGAAGGAGACACATGATTGGCTCAATTCAATGGAAACACCAAACAAGCATCACTGGAAACATGGCCAATAGTGAATTCAATCATTTTGTCCTCTAAGCCATGTAGTTAACCCACAAAATCAAACTCAGGACATTCTAAGGCGATTTCAGTTTCACTCAAGTCAACCAGGAATAACAAGTACAACCATTAATGATCACTACATACGTAAGTAGATGTTTGTCAAATGTGTTCATTTTATCTGGACAGCAATGCCTTCCTTCAATGAATGGATACTTAAAAGTTGTAGTACAATCAGACAATTAATGGAAATTACTAGGTGAGCAATCTGGTTGGTAAAGTAGTTATTGGACACTGTACTTATGTACTTTGACCCTGACAAATTGTAAGCATATGGTGGGAGAAAAGAGACTACTTATCATAGCACATAGTGTGCGTGTGTGTGTGAGTGATATTTATTACTGCTGCACTGATGAACAGGTATTGGATAAAGTATAAGTGTCACACATACGTACACCACATGTACACACATGTGCGCATGCATTAACACATCTGCTAACAGGATACAACCTATAAAATTAATGTCTACATGGCTGGAGTAGACCAGTCTAATCATCCCCATGTTTTGAATTAACATTGAACAGTGTCTACTTACCTGGAGGATCCACCACTAAAGCCTCACTCTCATCACGGTCACGATTAGCATTGTTTCTGACAAGAAAGCAAGTATACAGGATCACCCTATCTCTGTGGTCTTCTTCAGTGACATCAAATGATAGTGTTGAAGCTGTACTGTTCACCATGGTGGGAGTGAACCTTGTATTAGCTGGATTACTGAAGTCAATAATAGTACCATTCTCAGCCCAAGCGATAGGAATCCGAAGGTAGTTGTCAGGATCGGCAAGGGGGTCAGGATGAGTACAGAGCAGCACCACTCTACTACCGAAACACTGTTCTCCTGGCATCATGATGAGGACAGGACTTTGAGCTGATACTGTAAAAAATCAAAGAGACAAATAAATCAGATCCAATCATTCAAATATATAGGGATTTGGACTGCAATGTCTCCTAGGAATGTTGGGAAAACATTTGGATTTTGGAGCGTTAAGAAACGCAATCTGGTGAAGAATGTGTGTGTGTGGGGAGGGGGGGGATGGAATTGCCATGCATGTCCAGAGGACTGCACACAACATCAACTGGAAAGAAGCTAGGACCCTTACAAGGGAGAACATTTGGGAAGATGTAGGGTTCTTGCCCTTGAGATCCAGCAAAGAAGACCCATGATGAACCTTGATGCTGGTCAGCTTCTGGATAGATTGTGGACCCCTTTGTTCGTCCAAGGAGTGGAAGTCACGTGACCAGAAGAGTCTTGGCAGGAAAACCAAACCCTATTTAAGGAGGGTAACTCTTTAACTGCTGAAGACAACCCACAGGGTTGAAATGTCCAGATGAAGAACTCTCTTCACAAGACTACATTTCTCAACGCTCCTGAATCAAAATGGATCTTCCCAGCAGATCTTATCTATTTCCAAATTTCCCTTTTGAGGATTTGTACATATTTGATGCACCATTTGAACACATTGCAGTGACAAATAACTTAATACTGGTCTGTAGTTGTATCAGCTACACTTTACAGTATGTATACTGTTCTATGTACACCACATCTATAGATACATATCAGTTTGGCTACACTACATATATATATTATGTACAATTAATTGAGACCATTCAGTGCAAGGAAAGGTACAGATACCCAAATGAGAAAGATTAAAGAGGAAAAGTACAGTGAAGGTTTGCAATATTATGACTATGCATAAGTGCAACAGAGGGCTCCATCAGTATAGTACTGTACATAAGATGTAGGGGGAGCCCAAGCTTAGAAAATGTATCAAAGCATACATTGTCAATTACAATCTATTAATCATTACTGAGCACCTCATCAGAAACAGACAAGAGTACTTGATACAGTATGTGTTAGGTAGAGTTTCAACAAACTAAATTTTGCAGTTGGCTGCAAAGTATTCTTTACACCATCAAAGCCAAAGTAAAACGTGATCAGATCCGCACAGGCAATACAAACACATCTCACTTGGGTAAATATAATAATTTTTCATACAATGAGGACACACTCCTCAGTCTATTGGTTGTCAATTGCTATGATCCATGATGTTCATGTACACAGTAGTGGGATGTACAGTTGATGACAGCAAATTTGATGTCTCCCACTAACAGCAAGTTGAACGTACGGTACCTATATACATCATTTGCTATGTGTATAAGTAATCATAGCTTCAATACAACATTATAGCTAAGGTGTATAAATAGAAACCAGTGTGTGCATTGAACAAACAATGAACTGTTTTGACAAGGAGAAGTCTCCTCCAGGTACATACAGTACAGTTGGGAAGGTGGTTTCCTATAGAACTTTAGTACATTATCAATGAATCTGACACACACACACACACACACACACACACACACACACACACACACACACACACACACACACAGACACACACACACACACACACATGCGCGCGCACACACAGCAATTTCTCATTATTTTCCCTAGCCAAGAAATTAATGAAAACACTGTACAAATTGTGATCTACAGGTACTTACATACTCATATCTACAAACTTCAGCATAATGATACCCTTTCCCAAGAGGAAATGGTGCAACCACAATGATGCAACATGATTGCACACAGCCAAAGAGTCCAATAGCTTTATTGTAGCATTATTGTAATTCTGCACAAATTGCTATGCAAGACAACAATATGGCCATACAGCAATCATTCCTTGTGTATAGAGTGAAGCCTGTGTAATGCAGGTACATAAAACAAGTGTACATATTAATCATCCAAATGAAGAACTCATTTCACCAGACTGTGTTTCTCAATGTTCCTGGATCCAAACAGATTTTAAACCACAAATGTCAGCTTCAATACATACGTACATGCAGCATGAGGCTGCACCTGGCTTCTTGGGTGTGCTTTATTCAGTTCCATTGTGCAGTGGGTGGGAGTGCTGGTATATTAAAAGTACACTACAATAATCAAACATACTCTGCACATACATATATCCTTTCCCCAGCATGTTTGACACATGCAATCAGCATGTACAACTGATAACAATGCAATGTTCTTAAAGTTGTGAGTTGTGTGATATAATGTAGAATGTGATATCCTTCTACACACGTCACTTTACGCAGAAGTGGTACAATGTTCCCTATTCCTGGTTCCCACACAACAATCATAACTGAAATATCCTTTCCTACTCATAAGGTAATAAAGCATCACAATAGACAATCTCACATGTAAGGCTAACATGGAGGGGAGGGGAGTTGAGACACCAGGGTGATGTGGGACTGGTACCTTTAAACAGTGATGATGATGAGATATGGTTGAGTGATTGCCCCTGGCCAATCCCCTGTGTATGGAGATGTCATTGACACACTAGCATATCAATAGCTGTGTGGTGGTTGAGTGTCTTAAATTATCCCAGTCTACCCAATACCAGTCACCCACGTACTTGGTCACTTGTGTAAGAATAATATTATAGTCAATTTTCGTGTCATACTCATTCCACTATTGTTCTCATGTTTTACATCATAGATAGATACCAACACGGAATGTCAGCAATTCAAGTGATGGATACCACTGTAGGCAACACCTGAAGGATGTAAGCAGCCCGTCAACCTGGCCCCACACCTACACAACCTGGACTAGCTAGGTAGTCAAAGGACCACCAAACCAATGTTCCAGACATGGTGTCACATCAGATATGTCAGCTACTGATTCTAGCAAGTGTATGAGGATTAAAACTACACATGCACACCACGTTGAGAGTCAAAAGATCTGATACAGCACTTTACAACCATCATATATAAAGTCAAAAGTGGGCGTCCATCCAAACTTTGTGAGATGACCATTAATCTTACAAACGTCTGAACTTATGTAACTGGGGTGTATAAGGTAGGTCAGTGTTAACTGACCAATCGCAGTAATCATATGACTTGAAAATAAGCTAGCATATTTTACGGGTCAAACCGTCATTGCACGTCCGCTCATTTCTCTAAGACTGACATAGTACATTGTCAACTTAAATATCGATGCGGTTGTATGGAGCCATTATGAAATCTCACAGATGCCTCAATTGGACTTGAAAGTGATCCAGTTGCACTAGAATAATAGTCGCATATAGCTATACGTACTAAGGTAAAATGGGGTAACTTCGAAAATTTGACTTTTAACGACTATAACTTTAGGTTACAATAAGTTATTCACATAAACTCCAGCACCAACTATACTGATAGTGTGGCAAATCCCGCACATAAAGTTGATCCGTCTGATGTCTCCCTTACGGCAGTAGAGAGCAAACGTGGTTCACCATTATCAAAAATTACTCCAACAAAACTATATCCCAGGCTCTAAAATCACTTAATCTCGCATTCACTAACAATAAAATTCAGCTTACAGTTACAAACATGTTCAAAAACGTCATTCTTGCCATTTTAAACTATAGGCAAAACGGGGTAACTTGGAACGCTTTTTGACACCTATCAACAACTCCACTGCTTGCACTCCGATGGATCACTGGATTTACATGAACGTTACCATGCACCTAAAGTAGATATCCACCCTTCATGACCAGTTCGAAATTTGAATATAGCACCATTCCATCGGATAGCAGAATCGTTTTTGAAATAACTTTTGTAAAGTGTGGGAAAATGGCTGTCGGGGTAACTTGGAACACTCCGAAAACTCGCCATGAAATCATCACAGGAGCTCCAAACGATGGCCGGGCATACAATAATGCTTTTAAATTAGAAGAACTCAAATGGTAGAAAAAGCCTAAACCATACTCTATCATACGTAAAGCTCAGTTTAAAAAAGCCAGAACACAAAGGGTACATCTCAGCGTGGAGCAGGCCGTTCAAGAGCAAATGGAACAGATCCAACTTTGCCTTTGACTGGGCAACATAACTAGGTCAGTACATGCAAGATGATACCACCCCTGGCGTTCATCACAAGCCACCCAGTCTGTGTCTTCTTCGTTGCCACATTCTTGGCCCTCGTGAACGACTATTTTTTAGATTATTGTTGAAAACAGGATTGCTGCTATCCTCAACCAAGAATTTTATTGAAAATAACTAGGTTTCTGTTAAAATAATTCTAAGCTCATATTTTATCTGCGCTTGTTCACTTTTTGATCGATAACTTCCTCTGGGATATGCGAATAGTCGTGAAACTATCAATGTAACTTTACCTCATACTACCATCATGTATGGTAAACTTTAACCAAAAGTTGGTAAATGTTTGGCAGAATAAGATTAAGTACAATGAAAAGTGTTCCAAGTTACCCCGCTTTGCCCTATATAGTATAGGACCTGGTACTTATATGATACACAGGTAGCTACGTAGCATGGAATCATATTATTTGATTTCATGTGTGAAAACTGCAACTCCTAGTCAACTGGTCACCGAAATCCTGGCTATAATTATTCGTAGTTACATGTAGTGTAGTCTGGAGTGTGTAGTAGTAGTAGCACCGTAAAACATATCGCTCGCTATAATCGCCCTGCGGCAGCATGGAGGACTCTTACCATTCACCCAGCAGGGACTTGAGAAATACAATGATCGTATGACAAAAACTTTCTTCAGGTACGTGAATCTGTGTACTTATTCTAATATTACTTTATTACGTACTTTATACCTTATTCTATTCAGGGCAACAAATATGAGATCACAGGAAGCCCTAGTCCAGCTGATGCAGAAAGCCAACCGTTTGGAGTTCTTCCAGGACAAGGGATTGATAGGAAAGCCCAGGGATGTAAGGTGTGGTAACTGCAGTGAGGAAGGACACTACCATCTGACGTGCACAAAAGAGTGCAAGTTTTGTGGCTTCACACCCTATTGTGGCCATTTAGGTGAATGTATGTAATATTCCCTTACATATTTGTGTAAATTTGTTATTTGAAATGTACATTTCAGAACGTAATCATTCATATCTATTATGGTTATTCTTTATCCCATTGCATTAGTTGTAGCTGAGGGTGATGGCAACTCTAAAGTGTCCCAGTGTATTTTGGATGCGTGAGGACTGTATATGCTTGTACATACTATGTCAATGAACAACGGCTTTTCTCAAAGCCCCTAGACCTGAAAGGTTGTCATTAATGTGCTTGTAATGAGTGTTTATGTTCCAGGTTTGATAGAATACACTTATCCTTGTCTATAGTGGCCACCTACTTCTGGTCCCTTGGGTATGGTGGTCTTTATAATACAGACTTTACTGTTTTGATGTACGTATATACGTATCAGTGGCCATAGTTTACTATTTTTGTACATTGTTATTAATAGAAGCCATTATAGTATGATAACAATGATACCCCAGCACAGCTGATGAGCCCTGGTATATATATATATATATATATATATATATACATATGTACGTCTGTTTAAACAAAGGTATAATTCATGATCCTCTACCAAATTACCGTGTTCTTATATCATTGTGCTATAGCTGTGAAGGAAGCTGACTGCATGACCACACGTATTATACGTATGTGTACGCTGTACTGATGAGGCCCAAAAGGCCGAAACGCTATGTACGTATATATAGCGTCTACAGCTAATTGAATATGTGCATCATGTAATATTATGTGACCATCTTAGCCATATACATATATGCATGTACTATGCGTATTCTTCATTTCCCTATAATATAATTATCATGTGTAACGTATCTATGGACATTATTAATTTTACTACTTGTGGTTTATAAACAATTATTGTTTTGTATTATATTATTAGAAGTCATATTATTATGATAACAATGATGCCTCAACTGCAAGTTTTGTGGCTTCCTGTACATTCCAGAATGTAATCATTCGTATCTATTATGGTTAGAACATATATATATATATATATATATATATATATATATATATATATATATATATATATATATACATAGATATGTGCATATATACTTGCACTTGCAATTGCAGAGCACATACAAACACATATGCACACACATACACAACACAGATACCCACAAACACGACAATGTCATAGGAAAACACATATGCATACGTATATACACATATATATATATACATATTATACATATGTACGTAGTATATACAACACACACACGCACACACAATACATATAAGAATACATACACATGTAGTATATACAACCATTCATCATACAAAGATTATCATCACATATTATGTTCTAATATGTGTGCGCATGAATCGATATAGTATTATGTGACCATCTTAGCCAAATATATAATATATCCTGCAGTTGTATAATATTATAGCTGTAGACACTAGGATGCAACCATCCTAGTGTTTCGGCCTTCTGGGCCTCATCAGTACAGCGCATACAAAGTATATACACATAGATATTACATGAATAAAACTCACAGGCACACATACACATCTTTAGTTATATGTATACGTAGTATACCCAAAATATAGGCATTGATACGTGAATACAACACACACACACACACACACACATACATACACACACAGGTAGAATAATCTTTTGCTAGTTGGTGGTTTTCAAAAAAACCGTAACATGTACTGCAATGCTGACAATGCATGTACTACCGTATGCTTGATACACATTGATACTGAGCCTGAGTAGCATCCATGCGTACAAATTTAAAAACAAGGCTATATCCTCCCCTTACACTGCGTAGGACCATCCCATCTCCATCCTCTTCAATAATATCTTTCCTTTTGTGGAGGTAAAATTGCACGCTTTCTTTCTTGCAATAACAGAAATCACCTCCTCTGTTCAATATGCGAAGGTGCCAGCCTTTTCCAAGGAATGAATCCAGGTCTCTGTAATGCTGGATGCCATAAATAGGTTGCCCTCTCACACAAGCAGGAAGCATTGTTCCAACATGAGCCAATCCACCTCTGAAGGTCACAAGATCCATCGCCACTTCTATTCTTACTTCCGGAGAACATCTTCTTGAAGAATTCAAAGCAAGCTTCACTTGGTATGCCAGGTCATCATAACAAGAATATGGACTTACATCTTCAGCTATAAAACAAAACAAAATTTGCGATATATAAAACAAAACATCGAATGCTTGTATTCAGGAGAATATGGCTAATATAACTAGCTACATGACTATAAATTATATCTATCATGCCGCAATGCTATAATTCCTATTCCACTATAGGGGAGATTAAAACTGAATATCACACCCTACTACCACATTATACCAGTAACACTTAACAAACACATAAGTGAATGGCTTACTTTCTTCATTACACTCATCAATAGGAAGCAATTCATCTCTAGTCTTCCATTCATCGTATTTCGTACTGTAACCAATGTAGTGGACCTTGTATCTATTATTAGACAATAAAAATGTAGCGAACACTTAAGAGTATACGCAGTAGAACTACACGAATGAAAGTAACAACCAAGAAACAAGCAGACAACCTAACTCTGTTAAAAGTTTAGCGAATTCAAATCATGAAAACCGTGATCAAGTAGTTAGCTACGCTACTTACCGACTATTTTCTTCATCTTTTTCAACAACTTCAATCGGATAGAGATTGTCTTCATTTTTCTTTTGTTTTGGTCGTCGCGGTACTTTCCAATCAGTCTTATCGACGTAAGAGACAGGTCGTTTTCTAGTTCGCAGCTGATAAGCCATCTTGCATACTACATATATTGTGACGTGACAGAAAAAATGCCGGTAGGCAAGATGATCGCTCCTCTCGTCGGTGCTCTCTATGTCCTTGTTACTATCAGTAACTTGTTTTCAACAAAGCCAATGTTAAGAACTGTACCCGAAGATCAAGATGCTATTCTTTGCGCCCCGATTCTCAAGCTCAACCATGCTGAATGCGTCCTCGTTTCCATCGGCCGGAACGGCTCCCACCACCAACCCGCTCGCGCTACTGAATTGATCAATCATTACAGATTTGGATTTAGCAAAAGAGGAGATAAGTACAGGCCAAATGTGCTATTTGTCTATCTTTGCCTGTTGCTATCAGGAGACGTTGAACTAAACCCTGGACCGACCTACAAATACCCGTGTGTGAGGTGTGAAAAGCCCGTAAGAAGAAACCAGAAAGGAATTCAGTGCGATATCTGTGACCGATGGTACCACTCAAACTGTGTTCCTATCTCAGATGCTGAATACTCTAGACTATCAAACTGTGACGATGTCTTCATATGTGCATTATGTAGTCTACCTTGCCTGTCCGAAAGCTTTTTCACTTGTTCATCATCTTCATCATCACCATCACCGCCACCACCACCATCACCCCTTTCATCATCCTTACCATCGCCACCTTCCCTATCATTGTCATCACTCCCATCAATGTCACTGTCATCATCCTCAGTACATGCTCCTAGTAATACTCAGTCACCATCTTACATCGCCACCAGAAACTTATCATTTAACCCATCCTCTCAACAAACTGGCCTTCATATTGTCCATCTCAACATTCGCAGTCTTTTGCCACATCTTGATGAGTTGAAACTGACCATTCTCAAACTCAACCCCGATGTTATTGCTGTGTCTGAAACCTGGCTTGACCACTCTGTTATGGACAGTGAAATTGAAATTGATGGCTATCAGGCTCTTAGGTATGATCGCAACCGTCATGGGGGTGGCGTAATCATCTACTCTCGAAACAGCTATCAGGCAACTAAGAACTTGAACATCTCAACAAATGGAAGTTATGTTGAAACCATCTGGACCGAACTAAATCATAAGTCATTTCCATTTCCATTATTGTTAGGTTGCTTTTACCGTCCACCAAGTACTCCACTGACTTCTGTCAACCAGCTGTTCTCAGAGATAGAAACTGCCTTATCCTGTTACAGAAATGTTATTCTTTGCGGTGATGCTAACATAAATGTATCTGACTGTAGTAACCACCCAATGAAAAATCACTTGATGGAGCTCATAAACTCTTACCATCTTTACCAACCTATAACTACCCCAACGAGAATCACCTCCTCTACTAGTACCATCATAGATCTCTTCCTTATATCCAACCGCAACTTAGTATCCTCTGCTGGTACTCTCAATGTTGCCATTGCCGACCACCTCATGACCTTTGTCACCCTGACTTGGAAGCGCCCAAAGAATGTGTCTACTCTTATCACCAGAAGGTCTTTCAAGAAATTTGACATCTCATCTTTTCAAGAAGATCTACAACAGTTACCTTGGTCTGTTGTTGAAACTTTTGACTCACCAGATGATAAATTAGATACATTTGAGAAACTCTTCAATGACTGCCTGGACATCCATGCTCCCTGGAAGACCTTTCGCTCAAAACGGAAATCGCCTCCATGGATCTCTGCCACCCTCCGCAAGACCATTGACAAGAAGAACAGGCTCCTTGCAAGATTTCGAAGGTCATCATCTCCAGCTGATTGGACCTTGTACAAGAAAGAGCGAAACCAGGTGACTCGTCTGCTCCGTGACAGCAAAAGGACATACTTTTCCACACTAATCTCCAAAGGAACTTCTCCATCCTACCTGTGGAAAGCTATCAAGTCAGCTGTGCCTTCCTCCACTACAAACTGGAAATTTTTTCAATGTGACTCACTTTCCCTTGCCAACAAATTCAATCGCCATTTTGTATCTATCTCTTGTTCCACAACTCCACCTCAGTCTATCACCCACCCACCTTCATGCACTATTCAACCCCCCTCACATACCGCCATGACTCCACCTAAATCTGTCACGTATCCACCCTCACACACCATCCTAACACCCTCACATACCACCATAACTCCACCTCGATCTGTCACTCATCCACCCTCACCCTCACACACCATCCAAACCACTTCATCTATCACTTGCCTCCACCTCAAACCCATCTCAACTGAAGCCTGTCTTGATGTGATTCGCTCTCTAAATACCAACAAAAGCACTGGATCCGACAACATCCCGCCTTCCATCCTAAAATCAGTTGGCCCAATCGTTGCTCAACCCTTAACGGACATCATCAACTCCTCACTCCTATCCAGTAACTTTCCCAAGAAATGGAAACTAGCCAGAGTTAAACCACTACATAAAGGTGGGGAAAAACACCTCCTGACTAACTACCGACCAATCTCACTCCTGCCTACTTGTAGCAAAGTTATAGAACGGGTAGTACATACTCAGCTGACTGACCATCTTGATGCAAACAATCTTGTCTACCCCCACCAGTCTGGGTTCCGTCCCAAGCACTCAACAGCAACCACGCTCCTTAAGATCACAAATGACTGGCATCAAGCTCTTGATTCAGGTTTACTAGTCGGTGTCCTCTACCTAGATGTGTCCAAAGCTTTTGATACCGTAGATCACTCCTTGCTACTGAAGAAACTGGGCCAAGTTGGAGTCTCACCACCTACAGTAGAATGGTTCAAATCCTATTTGTCTGACCGCTCCCAATTCACCATCATTGATAACACCAAGTCAGAACCTGACACCACCCTTGCCGGCGTTCCCCAAGGTTCCATACTAGGACCCACCTTATTTGCAATCCATGTAAATGACCTACCCCTCTCGTGTCCAACTGATGCATCTACGATATTGTTTGCTGATGACACAACCATCTACACCACAGGAACGTCTGTGCAGCAGATCAGGTCCACCCTCATATCCGCACTGACCAGCTGCAACAACTGGATGACAGACAACAAGCTCAGACTAAATTTATCCAAGACGAAGTGTATGCTCATACACTCATCCAAGTTGAACCCTCCTCCCCTTGATATCTCACTAGACAGCACCTCAGTAGAGCAAGTTAGCACATTTAAGCTCCTCGGCTGTATAATAGACCACCACCTCACTTGGAATAGCCACATCCAGTATATATCGAGTAAAGTGTCAAGAAGTATCAACCTACTACGTCGACTCTCATGGTTCTTACCTAGATCAGCTCTGCAAATGTACTACCAAACATATATCTTACCGAGCCTAGACTACTGTGATGTGGTGTGGACAAACTGCCCTTTGAAACTGTCAACCAAACTGGAAAGACTCCAAAACTTCGCTGGACGCATTATCCTTAAGGTACTAAAGCAAACCTCTGCCACATGGGTCAGGAAGGAGTTAGGATGGTCTACCCTTACAGCAAGGCGTAAACTACATGTGGCCACTCTAATGTTCAAGCTGAAAAACAAGTTAGCTCCTGACTACCTGTCGGCAATAATGACTCCATCCTCCCACCTGCATCAGCATAACACAAGATATGCTGCCACTGATTGCTTCCATCTGCCACAAGCCTCCACCAACCACGGAAAAGATGCTTTTAGTTTTACTGGCCCGAAAGTATGGAATTCACTACCAGCGGAAGCAAGACAAATGAATTCATTGCATGGTTTTACCACATTTGTTCGTACTTATTTAAATTCAATTTGTTAATGTTCAGCTCCTTATTTTTTTAACCTAATATATGCTTATTAACTTAAATTATTTTAATACTACCATTACAGCTTACTGTTATATTTATAAAAATGACCCTTAATGCTTATTTAATTGTATTTAGATTTTGTCTTACTCTTTTATGTTCTCTGTCGTTGTATTTTTTTTTACTGGGCACCTTAGTAGTAGCCCTATGGGCTAGTGGTTGCCCCCAGTATAAATAAGACTTCTGATTCTGATTCTGATTCTTGCCGTCAGTTGAGAAAGCTGAGTTGAGTAATGACACTTTAACACTATACAATAAACGGAAACGGTTACCGATGACGACAACAAAATGGCGGTGGCATGCGGCTTCGATCGACATTCCGTCCAATTAGTACCAAAAAAACATCAAAGGACAGGAATGTATCACATCGAGAAAATGAGCGCAACAACCTCATATGATTGTATTTCTTTAATTTGCAGTGATTTGGATTGCATAGTAGCCAGCTTTTTCCATTTCCCTTGCAATTCGTTCAAAGATTGAGCTATTCCTTTAGGATCTCTTCATTAAAGACTGAATTTCCTCATTAGCCCATATAGTAATGAGACGAACACGCATTGCATCGTCACTCCAGTAGGGTGAAGCGGGGTAACTTTGAACACTTTGCCAGGGACGGCATATGACATTTTGTGTTTATTTGCCTATATCCCTGTGTCCGAGGCTTTGGTTTTTTTTTTATTGTATCATTTATTCCTTGATTTGAATAATGATCGTTTTGTCTCTCATTGTACTTAATCTTATTTTGCCTAACATTTACCAACTTTTGGTTAAAGTTTACCATACATGATGGTAGTATGAGGTAAAGTTACATTGATAGTTTCACGACTATTCGCATATCCCAGAGGAAGTTATCGATCAAAAAGTGAACAAGCGCAGATAAAACATGAGCTTAGAATTTTTTTTCAACAGAAACCTTTTTTTCGATAGCATTCTTGGTTGAGGATAGCAGCAATCCTGTTTTCAACAACAAACTCGAAAATAGTAGTTCACGAGGGCCAAGAATTAATGTGGCAAGAAGAAGACACAGACTGGGTGGCTTGTGATGAACGCCAGGGGTGGTATCATCTTGCATGTACTGACCTAGTTATGTTGCCCAGTCAAAGACAACGTTGGATCTGTTCCATTTGCTCTTGAACGGCCTGCTCCACGCTGAGATGTACCCTTTGTGTTCTGGCTTTTTTAAACTGAGCTTTACGTATGATAGAGTATGGTTTAGGCTTTTTCTACCATTTGAGTTCTTTTAAAGCATTATTGTATGCCCGGTCATCGTTTGGAGCTCCTGTGATGATTTCATGGCGAGTTTTTGGAGTGTTCCAAGTTACCCCGACAGTCATTTTCCCACACTTTACAAAAGTTATTTCAAAAACGATTCTGCTATCCGATGGAATGGTGCTATATTCAAATTTCGAACTGGTCATGAAGGGTGGATATCTACTTCAGGTTCACGGTTACGTTCATGTAAATCCAGTGATCCATCGGAGTGCAAGCAGTGGAGTTGTTGATAGGTGTCAAAAAGCGTTCCAAGTTACCCCGTTTTACCCTACCTGACAACCGAGTTTGATGCCTGTCACTTATCTACTGTGGGAAATAAGTAACCGTTTCGGAAGTTTTCCCGAAGTTACCCCATTTTACCTTACTCATAACTGAGGTAAGCCTGTTCTCACTATAACTATTCAAGGACCAATCTTTGATAAAGCTAAATTAAAGCCATATAATTTACCTGTAACCCAAAGCGAAGTCCATAACAAACCCCAGATAACCATCTCGACATTCTTTGACATTCTAGCCGCGGTTCTTTTCGAATAGACCGTCGTCTCGTTATGTGCTGACATCCCTCCCAATGAATATCATCAAATTCCATATGAATATCATTAATTACCCATATAATGAATTTCATTTTATATACTTATGTATTTTTAACCTGACATTGTACGTATAGACAACCACGTGTATACTGTACAAGCCATCATTAGGGTTCGTCACTTGGCCATGAGGAATAAGGACAGCCATTTCCTCACAGCTGGGGAGTGGTCCTGAAGAACAGAGAATGTAAGTATAACCTCCCTCCCTCAGTGAATTCTCATTCAATTTCACTACAACCTGTAGGGGGTTTCAAGGGCATTCCAACAATCTACCAGGTGTATGTAGCAATGGGTGAATATAGCAATGGGTGTACGTAGTAATGGGTGTATGTAGTAATGGGTGAATGTAGCAATGGGTGTATGTAGTAATGGGTGTACGTAGTAATGGGTGTATCTAGCAATGGGTGTATGTAGCAATGGGTGTATGTAGCAATATGGATGTATGTAGCAATGGGTGTATGTAGCAATGGGTATATGTAGCAATGGGTGTATGTAGTAATGGGTGTATGTAGCAATGGGTATATATAGCAAGTCAGAATACCAATCAGCTACCACTCAAGAAACTGATTCACAGAAGGTCCACACTGCATGCAGCACACACAACAGCAGCAAATTTGAAACAGTATCACTCCGCCTCATACAATGTGAGTTAGAAGAATTCAGCACATGAACACTTATAATTATAAGGCTTTACTATGTGAAAGGACCAAATATGAAGCCCACATATTATATTTATTAGTTGTGTACATACAAGGGAAGTCTCTGTCATTGCAATGTTTTTCTTTATGATATTCCTAGTAATGACAGGGAATATAGTATTATAATATGCTCAAGTTTACACACCTGTTGTAACATACAGGCGTTTTCCTTTATGACATTATGCATACGAGGCATCCAACATCAAGATTTACTCTTTATATTCTGAAATACTATTATCAACATCAAAATTAGGACCACCTAAAATGAGATCACATTGACTGTCCCCACAGGTGGCCTCATCTGGGAGGTTCCACTGATGTAACCAGCTTCAGTGACTGTGTACATAAGTACACTGATTGGAACATTGTAGTTATTCCAAATGGGGTCAGGGTTACATACCTCCAAATTAATAATGAGATGCACACCATATATGTATATATGTACCTGATGTAACTCACATAGGTATTATAATGTAATTCACGACCGGGGACATGTCATTTACCTGTCAGCAACCACACTCATATTACTCAGACCTCGACCTCAATCCCACATGTTTATGTGACAGTGACTAATTACATTTGAAGAGTGAGGTCAGTGAAATTACACAACAATTTGAAGAGTGAGGTCAGTAAGATTACACAACAAACCACATTACCTAACCTTGGGTTGCTCATAATTTACGTACCTTGTATGTATATGCCTCCACTTGAGAGCTTGGTCATTTGCAATTGGCGGTTGCTGAAAAAGAGGAAAGCTTCTTATACGATGTATGTTATGTCACACTATAGAGGTATTGAATAATTAATCAAGCTGATAATCCAACTTTAGATAGCACAGTGTGTGTGTGTGTGTGTGTGTGTGTGTGTGTGTGTGTGTGTGTGTGTGTGTGTGTGTGTGTGTGTGTGTGTGTGTGTGTGTGTGTATGTGTGTGTGTGTTTGTGCATGTGCGTGTAAGAGAGAGGTACATGTCTGTATGTGTAGTTGATTGTGTATGTATGTACATGATATTATGTGTGAGTATGTTTTGGTTACATTATGCATATTTCTATACTAATTAAAGTGAAAATAGACAAGTCACTAACACTTCCATTCACACACATGTAGTGAGCAGACATACAGAAAATGCACACATATGTGTATATATAATTATAATATCTATCTATTATTATCGGTCGAGGGTTACATACCAAAAGTCGAAATGAAAACAATATATGGCCTGTAGCAGCCCCTAAAAACACTAAGCACCTTTTGGTGCAGCTCATGGCAGAGGGGAGTGTCAAGTTGATATTTGGTTATGACTTAGTGTTAGTCAGGAGATTCTGGAACTCCCTGTCTTCACAGTTTGAAGAACTCTATTCACCAGACAGCGTTTTTCAACGTTCCCAAATCCAAATGGATTTTCCCAACAACCATGCAGGGTTTTGTTAGATCCACAATTGTATAAATTTGAAATTGAGAAAAGAGACCATAGGGTGTCATCCACACAGCACATTGTATCTCTTAGCTGTTCAGTTTCAGTTTAATGCACTGTAAACAAGCAATCTGTCTATGAAACGCTATGTACTTACGTATATGGTAGGACATCACTATGCTTATGACCTTGGAAGGTGACCAGCCTCAAAGGTCTATACACCTCACCTCATCTCCTCTCCTCCTAAACACATTCTATTATACTACTTGCTGCACTTGAATTGATAAATCTTATGGATGACTGATAAAGCACATATCATCATATTTAATTGCTATTTTTAGGACACATGTACATTATACAAACACCGGCCTATGGACCTTCTTTTGACCTCATGCAATTCCACAATCTACTACAATTGGTAATGACTAGTGTACAATGTACGAAATTCTTCATATGCACACTCTTACATTGCATGAGTTGCAAATATCAAAATATATTAATGCATACGTATGACGAAATAAATATCATCAGAATTAAATCACAAATTCGCATAAATAGGTTTGTTGTGGATACCACTCAGTTCAATCTGTCCATAACTTGGGTTTCTTGTCATGGGAACACTTCCGTCATCCATTTCCACATTGGCATAGAACGGAGTGGTAGAGTTCTTCTCATCTTGTCCAAACGTCCCTTCACTTGGTCCTGTAGCAAGCAGGGAACACACAGGGTAAATCTCACTACATTGTGTGACTGTGAAGTGTGAAGTGAGGAGAATGTCAAATAACAAGGATGCATGATGTGATTTGATTCCACACACCTCACAACACACCACACAGTTCACCCACTCACACACTACAATATGTACTATTAGAGTACACTGCAGTACAAGTATGATGAGTACCATTAGGAAATCAATCCACCATTGCATCGATACAAAGTAGATATTCCAACAGAGGACCTAACTAGTGTAGACAACCCTTTCTATTAATTCTCTCCATACAAAGGTACACATTCACCCTAACCACAGTACCTGCAGTCACCTAGGTAGGAGGTGTGGCCGACTACACCAGACTACAGAGGACCTTTACAACTGGTATACCAGCTGTCCTGCTGAATGACACTCTGATTGGATGGACACGCCCACATGACCTATTATGGTCAACTTGAGACCTATAGTTCTCACAAACATGCATGTATATCCACATACACACACTGTACAATGTCATACAGTACAGCTACACTCAACATACCAGAAGGTTGATGCTTGCTGTCCACCTGGGTGGAGGAAGAGAGTAAGAAGAGCAGTAAAAAATGAAGAACCCACTAAGAGCATTGTCAATTGGAACACACACAACCTCAGCTTATACCAGCTGCTACACACACTATTCAAAAGACATATAGAGAAAACAACACTTTTATGGATGACATGAAACAGGGTCAATATTTTGAAGGAAAGGGATAGTCAAAATGTTTGCATCCAAACCCAGTGTTCAATGTCCCATTAGAAACACATGCACACACACACACACACACACACACACACACACACACACACACACACACACACACACACGCGCACGCATGCACACACGCATATACATACATATACATATACACACATGATATTATCACACACCTTTTCTGATGGAGGAGTCTTTGATTTCTTACAGCACACATAGATACAAATGAAGCCAACAATGATCAATGCTAAAATGGCAATTGACACTACGACCACCACCATTACAATTATGATGAGAACAGTCAAGTCCACTGGTGGATCTGTGAGAAGGTGACATGTACATTTAAGTTGTCTTGTGGGATCTCATAAACAGTTCATATGTTAACAAATGACATACATACACAGACGACTGGCAGGAACATAGAGGAAACTGGAGCAGTGGTCAATTTCTATTAGCTAAGACAGCTATTTGCAAGAAATTAATAGTAACCACAGAATGTGCGCATCGTTGAGATAATAAGTCAGTCAACATATTATGTACAATTCTTCACATGCCAACTTCAGCTATATGGGATAAAGACCACAATGTACACCTTGACGTGGCGAGGTCTACTCACAATACAACTGATGTACATATAAGAGTATACGAGTACACAAGTACACACATACCTGTAGGAGGCCTAGGAGGGGTGGTGGGCCCTGGAGAGCCAATGGGAGCTGAATACAATATCGAGCAGATTAGTTGGTAATTTTACAGTGTATTGGTACTAAAATAATTGATATGTGAATATAAAAATAGGACATAGACCCACACATGTACACCTGCACACATCACACACGCGTTCAACAAAGGAAGTAACATTGTAAAATTGCATTAAACAGGATGTGATCATTCGCCAATCTGATGGCTATTAAATTGTCACATAACTACATGCATGTACATACACACACATGCACACACACACACAAACACACACACACACACACACACACACACACACACACACACACACACACACACACACACACACACACACACACACACACACACACACACAACACACACACACACACACACACACACACACACACACACACACCTGTCAAACTAATTCTGGTACTGGTCACATCACTCTCAATAGAGGTATTCTCCATACACTGTGCTCGGATACTCACTGAATACTCTCCTCGAGGTAGACTACTGAAGTCATACTGAGTGTCTGTGGTCATATTGCTCCCAGAGGATGGTGAATCAGGTAGGTCAACCATCTTGGTCCAAGTGAGATTGAAACCAAAGGTGCACTGACTATAGCAACTATTGTCAAGAGTCCATGTTATTAGATTAGAGGAACTGCTAAGCAGTGAGGTTA
>OZ026546.1:7836378-7843878 GCA_964020155.1 Chondrilla cf. caribensis | reverse complement strand
CAATACAACATATACATTTTTATATATATGGTTATGTCATGTTTTATCATTTTTTGATTTTTTGGTGTCATAAAGCTTCAGTTTTGACCATTGTAGCATAGTGCACAAGCATTATTATATGTGCCTACATAGCAACAATATACTATATTGTCACTTGTATGTGTACTGTGAACATCTGTGTACCATGTGATTATCCGGCTGGGTACATTAACAATTCAGTATATGGATGACATCACTCTACAGTTAACAACTTCCTTCCACACATGTACATACATGTATGTACACACATATCACTATACATACATACAATGTCCACCAAAAAACGATTGTCCTTAATTGGTGAAATGGCCACCTGTACGTATGTGTATGTACTACACATTAACTGGGCCTAACCATCTTTGTCAAACTAAAGATATTATGAATTACCGTATAGTGGGAAATTTTTGCGGGACAAAATTTTCACAGATGGCTCCAAAAATTAAAATTCACGAATAAAATTTTCGCGGATGCTGGCCACAGTCATATGATAGAACAATGAGAATGCCCAATTCATGGATTTTTTTTATCGGATATTGTTTTCATTTCGACTTCCGGTATGTAACGCTAGTCCGATATATATATATATATATATAAATATATAATATGTGTTCGTAGGCGTAGCCGCAACAATGAATTTATATTATAATTTATATTGTGCGAATAAAAAATGGCCAATTTTGAACACCGACAATTTGAAATTGGGCTAGAATTCGTGCGCTGAAGCTCAGCCGAACGTAATAACTTCAACGAAGGTTCTTCTAAACCTAAGTAAGACGCTCAAGTAATTCAAGTGCAGGGGGCGGCAGCCCCACGAGTTTTTGAACTCGAATTACTTGTTTTTGTGGATGTTGGGCCAATCATGAAATCTGTAAAAATTTTGTCCTGCAAAAATTTCCTGCTATACGGTATGTATATTCCAAGGTCTATTGCATATATGCATTTGTATGTTTAAATGAGGCATTTGATTGACTCAATTCAATGGAAACACCAAGCATCACTGGAAACATGGTCAATAGTGAATCCAATCATTTTGTCCTCAAAGCCATGTAGTTGACCCAGAAAATCAAACTCAGGACAAAGTGGACTCAGTTTCTCTTGAGTCAACCAGGAATAGCATGTATAACTATTCACGTTACTACATATGTAGCTAGTGTTTGCCAAAATTAAGTATTCATTTCATCTGGACAGCAAAGGCTTCGGTCATTGAAATGAATACTTAAAAGTAAGTAAAGTAAAGTGTGTGTGCGTGCATGTGTGTGTGTGTGAGTGACATTTATTACTGCTACTCTGATGAACACGCATGTGGGACATGTCCACCTTTCTTACTAGGCGTCAATAGGATGGCATTAAGGTGGCAGGTCAGGCACCGTTTGCATTTAAGATATGAATATTATTAGAGAACAATATATCCTGTTTTCAGATAACTTGTCTTTTTGACGTGTTATCAGTCCAAATCCTTATATTAGCCTTCAACATTATGCTCAATCTACCAGGCATAGCCAATATTTTCATCATACGTTGCAAAAACTGAAGAAACCCTTCCATATCAACACCCCCACCACGCAGACTTGCAAAGTAGATGATTCCGAGAAAGAAAGCTTATCTTCTTCGCCAGACTTTCTTGAAAGTAGACACTTCTCAATGTTGTATGATTTTAAATGAGTCTTAGAGTGCATGTAGTTGGATTTCAATATGCAGTGAAGCTTCCCCTCGCAAAAAGCGTCACATAAGTAGCACGATTCCTGGTATTGGGTTTGAGTCCTACAGTTGCCAGTTTTTCTCTTTTCTCCATTAATTCTCATTATTACCACACACCTGCTTATGTAATATGATCATCTGATTAAAAAAAAATGGATGAAGTGATTACACAGACTAAACTAGATGTTGAAATGAAGATAATTAACATAATTAGTCAAAATCAGAAACATTATTCCAATAACACTTGACTTGGCAAGATAATGACGTAGCCCAATCTGTCACATGATATTCATGTGAATTATGGCTCTTGCTCGATACCTTCGAGGACATGGGTTTCAATGATGAACTGGGTTCGTCAGAGACAAGCAGTGACATTAGTGGTGACTTCATAGGTTAGCATACATAAATTTTCATCTTTTCTGTTTGCTAGAAATATATGTGCTTTTTCTGAGAAGATATTTACGTATTTATTTGGTACCTCCTTTCAAAATCACACTTAAACCCATTTTTCTCAAAATCTACTTGTGCTATAAAAATCTAGCAAACAGAAGTTTTTAAAAAATCACCTATTCTATTGATAGATACCTGAATTATTATCTTTAGCCGGTTTTCCGAGACCCGATCGATAAATTTATATTTTGTATGGCCGGTGTACATTGATCAGCTGATCTTCGCGATATTGAGAGTTATAGAGACGAAAATTACATTGAAATGAAGCTTAGAAAGTGCTCTATCTTATGAATTTACCATTACCACACTTTGAGGAACTTTTATGGAGATAAACGAAGAAATATTATATTGGCAAAATTTGTGCTTTTTGGAAACCGTAGAAGTGCAAATGGACATGTTCCACAATCACAGATATTGAGTACTGTATAATTGTCACATAATACACCACATGCACACACATGTGTGTGCATGTATTACCATGCACATCAGCTAACAGATAACTGTCTACATGGTCCGAGTAGACCGTTCTAATCAGCAATCAGTTCTAATCATGATTTCTTTAAATTAATATTGAACATGCAGTGTCTACTCACCTGGAGGGTCCACCACTAAAGCCTTACTCTCATCACGGTCACGATTAGTATTGTTTTTGACAAGAAAGCAAGTATACAGGATCACTCTATCTCTAAGGTCTTCTTTAGTGATGTCAAACGATAGTGTTGAGGCTGTACTGTTTAATATGCCAAGAGTGAACCTTGCATTAGCTGAATCAGTGAAGTCAATAGCAGTACCATCCTCAGCCCAGGTGATACCTTGGGGAAAGTACTTGACAGGGTCATCAAAAGGGTCAGGATGAGTACAGAGCAGGTCCACTCTACTACCGAAACACTTTTGTTTTGACGTCACAGTGAGGACAGGACCTTGAGCTGATACTGTAAAGATAAAAGAGATAAGTAAATTAGATCTGATCATTTGAATAGGGATTTGGACTGCAATGTTTCCAACTGATGTTGGGAAAATCCATTGGGAATTGGGAGCGTTGAGAAACGCAGTCTAGTGAAGTGTGTGTGTGTTTGTGGGAATGGGGATGCCATGCACGTCCAGAGGACTCCACACAACATCAACTGGCAAGAAGCTACAATCCTTGCAAGGGAGAGCATTTGCAATTGGGTAAGAAGAAGGGTCATTGAAGCTCTTGAGATCCAGCAAAGAATACCCATGATGAACCTTGATGCTGGTCTGCTTCTGGATTGATCGTGGACCCCCTTTGTTTGTCCAAGGAGACGAAGTCATGGGACTAGAAGTGTCTTGGGAGCAAATTTTATGTCTCCTACAGCAAGTTGTATGTATGCACACACACACACACACACACACACACACACACACACACACACACACACACACACACACACACACACACACACACACACAACGTATACACACATATATACACACACACACAAACACACAAGTAGCATTTCTATTTATTTCCCTAGCCAAGGAATTGAAAGCAATGAAAACACTGTACAAATTGTGATCTACGGGTATATACTCATGTCTACAAACTTGAGCACAATAATGCTCATTTCTAAGGACAAATGGTGCAATCACAATAATACGGTAGCTATGATTACACAAAGTGGTCCAATGGCTACTCAGCCAGTCAGCACTATAATTGCAAAACAGTACACATTGCTATCCAAGACAACACCATGACTACACAACAATCATTCATTGTTTATAGAGTGAAGCCTATGCTATTCAGCTAGAGCAAATGTCGGAACATCTAGGAAGAACGATCACGCCCGTTTTACGGCTATTTTACAGCTTTTTGGTGACATCAGGGTGAAGCTAGGGGTAGGGGGTAGGGTAGAGTTAGGTTTTAGAGGTAGGGGTAGGGTAAAGTTAGGTTCTAGAGGTAGGGATAGGGTGGAGTTAGGTTTCAGTAGTAATGGTAGGGGTATAGCCTGACACAATGCAAGATCTTTGGAACGTGTTTTTTCGACATGGTATCCATATTCTATGGTTTACGGCTTACATCGATATCAATATCACGAGAGCACATTCCATATTATAATAATACATGGATGATGGTATCTGGGGGTCTATGGTATATAACACCGCCAATAATAATGATTATAGTTGTATTCTAAAATATTGAGTCATTCTCGCCATAGTTGTTCGATTCCTACCATGAACTTATTATATAGCTTAGATAACCACTGCTTGCCTTTGAGTTTATCTTACCTTTTACCTTTGTCTAACTAATAACATTGGCTGTAATACGTTGGAAAGATTTCGGGCAATGGTATGTTCACCTATAAAGTTTTCCATACCAGTAAACGGAAACTACCAGTTAAATTAAAGTCTACAGAACTGAAAAGAGCTTGCCTAGTATGATTAAAAAGTTACCTACGCTTACAAAGTTACCCACGCTTACAAAGTTACCCACGCTTACAAAGTTACCTACGTTTACAAAGTTACCTGCGCTTACAAAGTTACCTGCGCTTACAAAGTTATCTGCGCTATAGTCTATAGGGGTAGGGTAGAGTAAACAATCAATAATCGGACAAATCAATTTTCGGACACTCGGATCTCGGAAAGTACTGAAGCTACTGACTTCAAACCAAAAGCACCATGTAGGCCTCTGAAAGATAGCAAATGGTACGTACTATGATGTTTATACCTTCGCGCAACTTTGCGATACGAACAGTTAAATGACTTGTCCGAAACAATCAATTTTCGGACGATTCAATCAATTTTCGGACAAAGTATTTTGGTCGAGTGGAAGATAAAGGAAAATCCACCAAAATACTTCCCCGTGTACCTCTACATATGTCCTCTAAAATCTGCTAGTATGAACACGAAACGTCGAGAATTGAAGAAACCCGAGCTTATAATCTAACCCTCTTTGACAATCGAACGAATCGAACGAATTTATATTGCCAGTAGGAATTTATATGGGCCGAATTGCGCCATTCAGCCCATATAAATTTCTACTGGCAATATAAATTCGTCCGAAATTTGATTTGTCAAAGGGGGTTAGATTACAATCTCGGGTTTCTTCAAATCTCGACGTTTCGCTTTGCTACTAGCAGATTTTAGAGGATATATGTAGAGGTATATGTGGAAGTGTTTTGGTGGATTTTCCTTGATCTTCCACTCGACTAAAGACTTTGTCCGAAAATTGATTGGATCGTCCGAAAATTGATTATTTCGGACACGTCATTTAACTGTTCGTATCGTGAAGATGCGCGAAGGTATAAACATCATAGTACGTACCATTTGCTATCTTACAGAGACCTAAATGGTGCTTTTTGTTTGAAGTCAATAGCTTCAGTACTTTCCGAGATCCGAGTGTCCGAAAATTGATTTGTCCGATTATTGATTGTTTACTCTAGTCGTTATTGTTCGAGGAAACGGCCGTGATCGTCTTCCTAGGTGATCCCGAAGTCCTATTGAAATGGCAACCAGCGATCGATATAAATTCACCTTCGATCCATACCGGAGTTAACACTATCCACCAGAAGACCATCCTGATATCCGTCTACGTACCTCTAGATCTTTGCTGCTAATGCTAGCATAGACACCCGCCCTCCCAATGAATATCATTAAATTCCATATGAATATCATTAATTATCCATACTATGAATTCAATTTTATATATTGGGCGGGGTCAGTAAAAGTGCCCAGCCAACTAGAGTAAAGAATCAATGATTGGACGCCACCTATATTCGGACACATAAAATTGGCAATTTCTCGAAAACTTTGAAACCTACCGACTCCCAATAAACGTTGTTACATATGCCATTACATGCAGTCTTTTTCTACTCAGTAAGATCCTCGTAGCTTATCTCATGGCTCTACTAGAGTCGATCGAAAAATCGGATTTCCTCACAGTGATACATATCCACCTCTAACTTTCATATTTTAAAGTAGACATGTACAGCTATACTTTCGGATGTTTTCCGGGTTCATCGTCGTTTCTCCACTCTGTAGTAAGGTCCATCCGAAAGCTCATTCCTTTGTCCGAATATCGATTATTATCGGACGACTTTTTCGATCGACTCTAGCAGAGCCGTGCGATAAGCTATGAGGATCTTACTGAGTAGAGAACGACTACACGTAATGGCCTAAGAAACAAAGTTTATTTGGAGTCGGTAGGTTTTATAGGTTTCGAGAAATGCCAATTTTATGTGTCCGAATATAGGTGGTGTCCGATCATTGATTCTTTACTCTAGGCTATCCCAATTTCAAGCGCCGACGGCGGAGACGGGTAGAGTAGTCGAAACGTGAATTTGGCAGCCCGTCAACCTGGCCCCACACATACATAACCTGGACTAGGTACACAAGGTTTCAAAGGACAACCAAACCGGTCTCACCGTAGGGTCAATGGTCTCACATCAGCTATGTCAGTTACTTATTCCAGTAAGGGTGTGAGGATTAAAACCACACATATGCACCACATTGAGTCAAAAGATCTGATACAGTGCTTTACAACCATCATAGATTAATTGAAAAGTGAATGTCCGTCCATCCAAGTGAGATGACCATTAATCTTCCCAACTTCTGATCTTATGTAACCGGGGCCGGTGTATGAGGTACTGTAGGTCAGTGTTAACTGAGTGTCAGTGTTAACTGACCTATCGCAGTAAGCATACGACTCGAAAATAAACTGACCCACAGACGTCTCAATTGGGCTAGAAAGCGATCCAGTTGTTACAATACAATAATACGTACATAGTCGTATATACGTACTTAATGACTGAGGTAAATCCTGTTCTCACTATAACTATTTAAGGAAAACTCTTTGATAAAGCTAACTAAAAACCATATAATTCACTCCAGATCATCATCTCCACATTGACGTTCTGGTTCTCCACACGTGAGCAAAATACAGGGGCGTCTCCCATATGTAACTATATATAGACACTCTAATCATAGACCCTAGATACGTACTAAGTAAAAACGCAACGTTTAGTTTAGTGATGATGTAACGTGTCTATTTTATATAATATATATGGCATCTATTTATGGACATTTGTACATTAAATGAGTTGCATAAACACTGGACAGGTTTTGGTGACTAGTGATAAAAAGTGAAATTACCTGGCCAGTCTGCATGAGGTCTATGCATGGGACCTACATTTGAATGTACATATAAAAATACATTCAATTTGCATTATGATCATATGTCTAATATTAATATGCATGGGCACTGAGGAGTGTTTGAGATCAGCATGACAAAATGTATCTTGTAGCACCTTCATTGGTGCTATGATGTATCACATAGACACTGGAAAGGCCGTGGTG
>OZ026546.1:7818878-7831378 GCA_964020155.1 Chondrilla cf. caribensis | reverse complement strand
TGTGAGGTTCCTATCGCGAGGGATAGACGGTAGCGGGCAAACCACATCCTTGGTCTCTTCCGGGCAGAACTGTCGAATATTATCGTAGAGATACCATTGACGTTCTAGAGGCAACCCCTTTGGTGGAAGAATGTTAGGAACAGACTCTCCTGGGTTCCAGTTGTCCTTCAGCAAATGCAGCTCCTTACTCGATGTGTCAACATGCTTCTTGACCGAGACAATACCGGGCTTGTCACTGCTGAAGGTGAAGTGTTGGTATTCTTTGATCGAGGGGATTGTTCTGAAGTGTGGTGCCAAGAACTCTTTCCAGTTGCACGTGGGTACTATAACTGATCCATCAGCCTCTGCTACCAATTGTGCTACATTACATTTGGCTGATTTCTCCACAGTGGCCCTGATGTCGTGTAAGGATGTGATGTTGGTCCGCCTGTGTAGCTTCTTGAACAGCCCAAAACACCAATCAGGGCTAAACTTGGTGTGCCCAACAATGAGGAAACTGATTGTGATGCACCTATGGAGACGCTTCATAACTCGCCACATCAGATACTGCATAACTGCGTTATTTTTGTTCTGACCAACACAATTATCTGCATGCAAAAATGCCTCATCTTCACCCAATCCATGATGCTCGAAGTAATAATGCAGCCTACTGATGACTGCATTTGCACCCTTACCCCCATCTGCAGCTTCGTCAGTTAAAAAGTTCACCTGGCGGGGGATACTCTCACAGCAAACTCCGAAAATAGAACACTTCCGGCAAGTGAGAAAGTACATTGGACCTGGCTGGAGAGGGTTTGAGGGATAGTGGATCTGCTGCGCATAATCAAAACTGTAGTGAACTGGTATTTTCACAGACTGTGGTGCCCGAGGTGGTGATGGAAGATGAAGAACATTGTTCTCAGAAAACTCTGTATGTACAGCAACTTTGCATTTCTCCAGACTATCTTTGTAGAAATGTCTTTCATTATCCACAATACGAAGATGTTCCAATGCGTTCTTCAAAGCCTGAGATTTTTCAACTTCAGTTGCATTGGCCATCCTCAGTACATGCGTGCTATTTTGCTGGCAAGTCCAGCAGAGATCTGACATTGGTTTCATTGTGATTACTTGTGGAACCAATGTACGCCAAAGTCTGCAAAAAGTGCTGTACCCCACAGGTGCATTTGGTGGACAAAGTGCAGCTGATGATTGATATCGCTCCCAGATGGACTTTTTCGAAGTTGATGACGGTAGGAGTTGGATATCGCTGCGAGAGTATCCAGGAATTCGGCCAGGTAATGCAATGCTGTTTTGTTCGCTGTAGTTAAGGATAAGGATAAACGTAACCACAGCCTTAACGGTGGACAAACTGTGGGCATTATGGGGTTGGCGGGACGTATTTCCATGTGTTCTTCCTGTTAGGCCATTCTTTTTGAAATGCTTCATCAAATTCTTCAATCTCTTCTCTCCTATGTCATGCAAGTATAGAAACATTTTCCGGCAAACTCTATGGCCTCCATGAAGAAACATGGTATGTCTTTGCTGTGAGTCGTCTGATCTCGACAGTGCTGATAATTTCCCCATAATCACCAAGTCCAATTCCCCATTGCTCAATTCATTGGCTTCTAGCCGGAATGTTTTCACTTGTTCACAACTGAAATGGGTGGAACATGGTTGGCCTCCGTTCAACTGACAACCACAAGTAGCAGTTAGAAAACTCTGTATTTGAATATCATATTCAAAGTTGTTAATGTCAACAGTGGAAGTCTGTACTCTAGTGACAGAAAGAGCTTCTTCCACAACTTCATCCACATTAACGATGTCAGGGACCTCTTCTGAATCTGACTCTCCATCCTGGTTATCATGAATGGGTACCTCCTCTTGACTTTGCAGATCACAATTCACACCACCTTGGCTATTATCCTCATGTACAGGCGTTTGTGTAAATTCTGTTTGAGAGTGGAAAATGTGCATGCATCGGTTATTTACTGTAATAGTTTTTCTTTTGTAATCATAACATACCATCATTTGACTGAAGTAACTCTTCATCTATACTCTGTACATTGGTAACTGATGTTGCAATGTCAGTACTGTTATGAATAAGATGTAACAAACAGTGTAATTATTGTAGGCTAAATAATAAGAATGGCATCGTCTATGAGATCTGTACCTCATAATAGCGGGTCCATGGATGGTATCATCTTCACTGGAGTCAGAATCACTATTAGTACTATCATTATTGCTACGTAATTCATCCGTGAAATAGTCGAAGAAAACGTCTTGGAGAGCATGTTGGTCTCCTGATTCGAAGTCGTCCGAACAAACACCGTGAAGAAATGCATTTAAAGCACTCGCAGTCCTTCTAGCCATCGTGAGAAACTTCCTAGTTACCAGCGAAGTCTAAAACGTGTGAACGAATCGGCGGCGGTTCGGAATAACTTATAATCTACACAACGAGCAGTCGATTTCTTCTGTTAGCATAGTTTACATGATTGCCGCGGAGCAATAATACAATTTCGCGCCTAGTCAGCGGTATCCGCATACCTCCGTATAAAACAAAATGGCGTATTCACGATAAGTTGGAAATGAGCCGTATCTCATAAACGAAACGTCGTAAAGTCACCACGCTTTCAGGGAACATTCTACTAAAGGTTAGAATGATATTTATCGAAAAAACGAAAATTCGAAAAATTCACACCAAAACATGTTTTGACACATATCTCAGTTTACGTAAATGATCAAAGTGGGCCCTTTTCGCAGATCCGCTCACATATGGTTGGACATCTCTATTTATTACATTTATGATTTTTGAAAGGTGACCAGTAGCAAAGGTCTTTACACCTCACCTCTCTCCTCTCCTACTGTGGACATTCTATATACTATATGCCACAATATGCTGAATACTATGAATGTTTAATGAAGTAATGGGATACTTTCAACTTCTATACAATATATGCATATTCAATAGTACATATAGGCATCTTAAATGACCTGTATCATAGGCGTAGCAGCCCTCCAGACAATGGTCAGGCAGGATTGTCGTAGAACTGTATTCCAAATAATATTTCGTCTGATAGATATATCGATATATTATAATATGTGCTCCTACGTGTAACCGCAACAATGAATTTATATTGCGAGAAGAAAGATGGCCGATTACGAAAACCGACAATTAGAAATTGGGCTAGAATTCGTGCGCTGAAGTTCTGCCGAACGTAATAACTTCAGCGAAGGTTCTTCTGAACCTAAGAAAGACGTCCAAATAATTCGAGTGCGGGGTCGGCAGCCCAACGAGTTTTTGAACTCGAGTTACTTTGTTGTCTATCTTGGAATTATTGGTCCGGCGATCGCCGCCCTGCCTGACCCGTTACTACGCCTATGTGTATGTATATTATATTACATATTAGTTCCATATATGTATGTACCATATGTATAATGTTATTATCCATTTCATATGTTTGTATACATTGCTAATTTACTATCATTGATCCATCCTCAGAGATGCAATATCTGATGTATAAATCTATCATATTATTTGCTATTTTAAGAACACATATATATCATACAAACACCTATATAGACCTACTCTAGACCACAATTCCACCATGTGCTATAATCAGTAATAACTATAGTGAACATTATGCATTGTCATTAAATTATTTTGACTTTTACATTACATGAATTGCAAATATCAAAGTACTAATGTATACATATGATAAAATAAACATCCTCGGAATTAAATCACAAATTTGCATAAATAGGTTTGTTGTGGATACCACTCAGTTCAATCTTTCCATAACTTGGGTTTCTTGTCATGGGAACACTTCCATCATCCATTTCCACATTGGCATAGAACGGAGTGGTAGAGTTCTTCTCTTCTTGTCCAAATGTCCCTTCACTTGGTCCTGTAGCAAGCAGAGAACACACAGGGTAAACCTCACTACATTGTGTGACTGTGAAGTGTGGAGAACGTCAAATAACAAGGATGATGTGATTTGATCCACACACCTCACAACACACCTCACAGTTCATCCACATTCACACACTATCATATGTACATGTTAGAGTACACTGCAGTACAAGTATGATGGGTACCATTAGGAAATCAATCCACCATTGCATTGATATGAAGTAGATATTCCATCTGACGACCTAACTAGTGTAGACAACCCTTTCTGCTAATTCTCTCCATACAAAGGTACACATTCACCCTAACCACAGTACCCGCAGTCACCTAGGTAGGAGGTGTGGCCGACCACACCAGACTACAGAGGACCTTTACAACTGGTATACCAACTGTCCTGCTGAAGGACACTCTGATTGGATGGACCAACCCGCATAATCTACATATATGGTCAACTTGAGACCTATAGTTCTCTGTACATACAGTATAAATACACCACTGAACATACCAGATAATTGATGCTTGCTGTCCACCTTGGAAATTGAGGAAGGCGTTAAGAAAAACATTAAAATATGATGAACACATTCAGAACATTGTTCATTGGAACACACACAACATAATACAAGATGACAAACACTATTCACTAAGCATTGAGAGAAAACATGGATGACATCACACACATACACACACACACACACACACACACACACACACACACACACACACACACACACACACACACACACACACACACACACACACACACACACACACACACACACATGCACACACATGCACACACACGCACGTACACACACACACACACACACACACAAACACACACACACACACAAACACACACACTCACACACACACATACACATGCAAGCACACATATCACACACCTCTCCTGAAGGAGGAGTCTTTGCTTTCTTACAACACACACAGATACAAATGAAGCCAACAATGATCAGTGCTACAATCACAATCAGCACTACGACCACCACCACTACAATGATGGTGAAGACAGTCGAGTTTGTGGATGGATCTGTAAAAAGTTGACATGTACATAAAATGGTCTGGTGGGATCACACAAACAGTCCATATGTTAATGTTACAAATGACACCTATATACACAGACTACTAGCTGGGACATGGAGTGAACTGGAGGAGTGGACACTTTCTATTAGCCAGGACAGCTATAATTGTAAGAAATTAATACCAATCACAGAATGTGTGCATTGTTGAGAAAATAAGTCAGTCAACATGTGTATGTACAATTCTTCACATGCCAACTTCAGCTATACGGGATAGAAAACCATGATGTGTACCTTGACGCGATGAGGTCTGCTCACAATACAACTGATATACATGTAAGAGTACAGAAGTACACACATACCTGTACGAGGAGGAGGAGTGGTGGTCCCTCGAGAGTTGATGGGAGCTGAATAAAATATAAAGTAGATTAGCTGGTAATTTTGCAAAGTTTACATATATACTAAAATAATCGATAAGGGAATAAACGACAAGGGATATACCCACACATGTACATCTGCACACATCACACACACACATTCAACAATGGAGGTAACACTGTAAAATTTGCCTAAAACAGGATGACTGTGACCATTTGGCTAATCTGATAGCTATTGAATTGTTGCCGGTACACAAACACACACACACACTCACACACCTGTCAAGTTAATCCCGGCACTGGTCACATGACTCACAATAGAGTGATCCTCAATGCTTTGTGCTTGGATACTCACTGAATACTCTCCTCGAGGTAGACTACTGAAGTCATACTGAGTGGCTGTGGTCATATTGCTCCCAGAGGATTGTGAGTCAGGTAGGTCACCCATCTTGGTCCAAGTGAGGATGAACATAAAGGTGTGGTGACTATAGCAACTACTGTCATGAGTCCACTTGGTCATGTTAGAGGAGCTGCTAGGTAGTGAGGTTATGACAGGAGCTTTTGGTTTCTCTGTGAAATGCGAGGAAATAATACAACACATAATCCAACCAACCACTGTTAAGACTACATCTTTGCTATATCAGTATTGCATGGTATTAGGTAGCACTGTTGTTCCTGGAACTGTGGAGTATTTAGCTTTACAAAGGGAGATCAAAACATGGCTTCTCTGTCACAAAGAAGGAGACAAAACAGATGCAGATTGAGAAGAAGCGAGCCTCTGCATAACAGCACAATCAAGGGAGTAAAAGTTCATAACCATTATAATGGATCTCTTACTACAGGACAAGGATGAGTTACTTCTTGTGATTAACAAATCACCACTCACCTGGAGGATCCAGCACTAAAAGCTCACTCTCCTCGCGGTCACGATTAGCATTATTTCTAACAAGATAGCAAGTATAAAAGACCACTCTATCTCTGTGGTCTTCTTCAGTGATGTCAAATGATAGCATTGAAGCTGTACTGTTCACCCTGGTGGGAGTGAGTCTGGCGTGAACTGGATCACTGAAGTCAATGGCAGTACCATTCTCAGCCCAGGCGATAGGAATCCGAAGGTAGTTGTCAGGATCAGAAATAGGGTCAGGATGAGCACAGAGCAGGTCCACTCTACTACCGAAACACACTTCACCTGATATTACTCTGATGACAAGTTCTTGAGCTAAAGTTAACAAAATGAAATAGATATTGATACATTCAGTCCAAGTGCGTACGTACGTGGGGTCCGCTAAATCGATCGAAATATACCAACGAGTGTAGGACACTCATATACTGTATATGTACGTGTATATATACGACACCACAACACATTACAACCGACTATTCAACACGCACCGCTAGTTCCGAGGAAACCTGAGCAAGCACAAGCGATGAATAAGACAACTCGAAGCAACAAGTAGCGGTGGCGCATCTCGGACCTCATGCAGCTAGAGGATACGATGACAAAATGGCGTCCGCGCTAATAATAGCGACAGTAGGAATATATTCAGTTACTAATGTTAGTGACCTGTAGTACGTGGTGGTATATATGCAGTAGATAAACACATTTTTCACTCATAATTAATCACTGGGCCAGTACTAGCTATAGCCACACATGTGTTCTTCCGTTACGAATGCAGTTATGGCACGGTATGCATGGATAATAGTAAGATGCACCACATGAATTACATGTCACCACATGCCACCACATGTACCACATGTACAGTTGCTGATGTAGCAAATTGTCCACTTGTAATATAAAAACTAGGATGAAATGAAATACACACAAGTACAATGTTCTGATGATTTAATGGCTAATTGAAATCAAATCAAATTAACAGACTGAGTATTAAAATGATGAAGTAGTTGAAGTAATTCATACAAAACATTTACAAGCTTGCATATAAAGTGCTCTACTGTGGTCCTGTCAGCTCAATTTCCCATAAGTAGGGCTAGTTATCAAGTGGACACTTCCATCATCCATTTCCACATTCACATACAAGGGAGTTGATTTTTCTTACTTTCATCAACCTCACCTGAGCCAGTAGTGAGCGAAGTACAAAGGAGTATATATACCCTACAGTCCACCAGTCCCAGTAGGTGGGATACTGCTGGTCTCACTGTACATGTGAGTACACCCAACAGTCCCAGCAGGTGTGGGATACTGCTGGTCTCACTGTACATGTGAGTACACCCAACAGTCCCAGTAGGTGTGGGATACTGCTGGTCTCACTGTACATGTGAGTACACCCAACAGTCCCAGCAGGTGTGGGATACTGCTGGTCTCACTGTACATGTGAGTACACCCAACAGTCCCAGTAGGTGTGGGATACTGCTGGTCTCACTGTACATGTGAGTACACCCAACAGTCCCAGTAGGTGTGGGATACTGCTGGTCTCACTGTACACATGAGTACATCCAACAGTACGTAGGTGTGGGATACTGCTGGTCTCACTGTACATGTGAGTACACCCAACAGTCCCAGTAGCTGTGGGATACTGCTGGTCTCACTGTACATGTGAGTACACACACTCTAGAATGCGGCATCATTACTTGTGGACTGAACACACACTCTGACACACACCATTACTATAGGGAGTGTGCCATGTGAACCTCACAACATTGTACTAACCCCTGTGTAGTTGCTTCCCAGTGGACATGGGAGAGGGACAGGTGTTACTACATTTGTTACATCATACTACTATTATGGACTTGTGTTTGTAGCAAGACACGTATATACACACTGTACACACACTATGCACTCATGCAACAATTATTGTTGATGGCCATTTAAAATGTATAAGTATGTGCAATGCAATGCATAGCCGGCCCTGTAGACCAAATCAATCAATTGTCAATAAATTGTAGCTTCATATACAAGAGAAAGTTAAAGATCTGAATACCTCATGGTTGGATGCCGGAATAAATTCAAGGTTGCACAGTACTTCTGGAGAGTTTACCATTTGAAGTCATGTACATGTGGACACTTGTATAATTTGATGTGTTATACAAAATACATACATTGACACTTGCTGGTCATGACTGTAAAAAGAGGTTTAATGTACACACACTACATGTAAAGAATTAGAAGTGAAAACTGTACAAGTTAACTGTTCAACACAATTTAAAATTCGGTGAATTGATCTCTGGAAACAGTAGCAACAAGAAATGATGCACAAGACAAAACAATGACTTTGACACATTCACAAATTTGCATAATGAACTTTGTCTTGTTGACTGCTCAATTCGACCCGTCCATAGCTTGGATTGGTTGTCATGGGAACACTTCCATCGTCCATTTCAACATTAACATACATAGATTCTGAATCTAAAACAAGCAGATTTCCCATCAGTAGTAGATGTGAATCTGGTACAGTATAGTTAGAAGTGCATGTACGTACATTTTTATGTACACACCTACACATACATACACACGTGTGTGCACACACACACACATACACACACATGCATTTACGCACGCATGTACACACTCACACATGTACACACACACACACACACACACACACACACACACACACACACACACACACACACCACACACACACACACACACACACACACACACACACACACACACACACACACACACACACACACACAAACACACACACACACAACATACGCTGAAGTGGACCTTGAGGCTGGTCAACCACCTGCAGTAGGAAAAGACCAACAGGATAGAACTCATAACACAGAAAAGGAGAATTGTATGGTACATCCATGAGCAGGAGTTGATGTGGTGAATAGGATGTGGTACAGTAGCAATCCCATGATTGACTGAGGGAGAATAGTTGCTCACAATGTACTGATAAACATACCATGTACCCGTATACGACACCACAACACGTTACAACCGACTATCCAACACGCACCGCTAGTTCCGAAGAAACCCGAGCGAGCACAAGTGACGAACGAGACGACTCGAAGCAACAAGAAGTGATTGGGCATCTTGAACCTTAGTTTAGAGGATTCGATGACAAAATGGCGCCTGGTGGTATATGCGCAGTGGATATAAACACGTTTCGCTCATAATAAGACAATAGATCAGTACTGGCAACACTTGTTTTCTCCTATGCAGCTGCAGGTGGCAGTGCGCATGCCTAACATGTTGTACATGCATTATATTTCCATGCAACCTGCATCATATACACCACATGCACCACATGTAGAGCTGCTAATGTAACAAATGGTCCGCCTGTAATAATAAAGACTAGAGTGGATAAAAATACACACTAATACAATGTTCTCATAAACTAATTGTTCATTGAAATCACGAAAAGTAGACTGTGTGTACAAAGATGAAGTAGTTGGAGAAATGAATACAAAACATTTACAAATTTACATAAACAGCTCTACTGTGGTCACCCGTCAGTTCAATTTTCCCATAGGCGGGGCTGGTTGTCATGGGAACACTTCCATCATCCATTTCCACATTCATATAAAAGGGAGTTGAGTTCTTCTTATCTTCATCAACTTCACCTGACCCTGTAGTGAGTGGAGGACATGTGAGTATACGCACCCTATGCACATACAAACACACACACACACGCACACACACACACACACACACACACACACACACACACACACACACACACACAGACACACACACACACACACACACACACAGACACACACACACACACACACACACACACACACACACACACACACACACACACACACACACACACAGACACACACACACACACACACACACACACACACACACACACACACACACACACACACACACACAGACACACACACACACACACACACACACACACACACACACACACACACACACACACACACACACACCTCTTCTTTGGGAATCTCCATCTCTTTCTTTCTTGCATGTAAAGAACACGACCAAACTCACAACAACAATAATCACTGCTATGGTAACCAAAATCACCACAATAAAAGCCATCACAACACCAGCAATTAGTCCTGCAATTCATATAAAAAGACAACAATCGTACTACACACAGCTACAGTATATATACTGTATACAAAGTATGTGCAAAATACATACTTTGGTAATATGCCTACTACATATGTTGCTATACTGTAAATATGCATATTACGAAGAGATGTACATGAGGACATGACAGAAAGGTAATGGACACAAATCAAAAAGAATGTGTATTGAACCTGTCACAAGAGAAGGACCAGCTGTAGTATCTGTACCATCGGTGGAATCCATACCACTAGTAGGATCTGTACCACTATTAGGATCTGTACCATTATCAGGAGGTGTAGTAGGAGTCACTGTTGGACCATCTGAAGATGATGTAAACAACACTCAGTTGAAGTTGGGACACTACAACAAACACACTCAACACACCTTCCATTCTTGTTGTAAACTTGACATTCAGTGGATCACTTCTAATGGTGGACTCTTCTACACACACTGCTACAATCTCTGCTCTGTACCTGGTACCTCCACTGAGACCACTCACATTGAAGACATCAGTAGAGTGGGTTGTTGTGGATATGGACATGTGACTACCAGCTGGGTGAACCTTGACCTCGTACTGGAAGGTACAGTCTTCAAAACATGTATTCCTGTGGTCCACCTCTAGTGTGACGGTAGATGGAGTTGTAGTGATGGGTTCTCTCAATGTCGGATGGGCAGGGCGTTCTGGCGGAGTAGGGGAGAGGTGAAAGTAAATAAAATAGAAGTAAACAATTAACATAGAACGTTTTTGGGCATATTAACTAATATGCCCAAAAACCTAAAGCAATAACATCTAGTGCATCACACAAGTACAACAATTCAATTTAAGGTTGACAAATTGTATCACTGGAATTACGCCGAACCAGCTGAAAATAGACCGAAGTCTCTATCAGCTGGGAGACCGAAGTCCGATTTTGATGGCAACCAGTGATTACCCCCCAGTCATCCAAATCCTCAAAAAATGGGAACCACAGACAGCTGTTTCGCTCTTATTTGAGCTCCTCAGTGTGGTACACCCTGTACATCATTTGGATGACTGCCCTCATCTTATCATTCCGACACACAAGTGAACACTTGTGGTCTTCATGATAAGAGAGGACGAGGGAGGTTTACAGTCAAGGCGTGACTGTGCGCTCTGATGGTAGGGTAGGTTTATTGCACAATAAGCCTGTGCAAGGCCTAAGGTTGACAAATTGTATCACTGGAATTACGCCGAACCAGCTGAAAATAGACCGAAGTCTCTATCAGCTGGGAGACCGAAGTCCGATTTTGATGGCAACCAGTGATTACCCCCCAGTCATCCAAATCCTCAAAAAATGGGAACCACAGACAGCTGTTTCGCTCTTATTTGAGCTCCTCAGTGTGGTACACCCTGTACATCATTTGGATGACTGCCCTCATCTTATCATTCCGACACACAAGTGAACACTTGTGGTCTTCATGATAAGAGAGGACGAGGGAGGTTTACAGTCAAGGCGTGACTGTGCGCTCTGATGGTAGGGTAGGTTTATTGCACAATAAGCCTGTGCAAGGCCTAAGGTTGACAAATTGTATCACTGGAATTACGCCGAACCAGCTGAAAATAGACCGAAGTCTCTATCAGCTGGGAGACCGAAGTCCGATTTTGATGGCAACCAGTGATTACCCCCCAGTCATCCAAATCCTCAAAAAATGGGAACCACAGACAGCTGTTTCGCTCTTATTTGAGCTCCTCAGTGTGGTACACCCTGTACATCATTTGGATGACTGCCCTCATCTTATCATTCCGACACACAAGTGAACACTTGTGGTCTTCATGATAAGAGAGGACGAGGGAGGTTTACAGTCAAGGCGTGACTGTGCGCTCTGATGGTAGGGTAGGTTTATTGCACAATAAGCCTGTGCAAGGCCTAAGGTTGACAAATTGTATCACTGGAATTACGCCGAACCAGCTGAAAATAGACCGAAGTCTCTATCAGCTGGGAGACCGAAGTCCGATTTTGATGGCAACCAGTGATTACCCCCCAGTCATCCAAATCCTCAAAAAATGGGAACCACAGACAGCTGTTTCGCTCTTATTTGAGCTCCTCAGTGTGGTACACCCTGTACATCATTTGGATGACTGCCCTCATCTTATCATTCCGACACACAAGTGAACACTTGTGGTCTTCATGATAAGAGAGGACGAGGGAGGTTTACAG